>LPNX010393078.1:2611-70065 GCA_001517045.1 Pseudotsuga menziesii
ATGGAATAGACGGCGTTTTACGAAAATGTACAATAGCGCCAGGTTTAGCGCCGGATTGTTCACCACAATTGGGAAAAAATTACACTAAAATCCGGCGCTAAATTCGACGCTAAATCCAGTTTTTGTTGTAGTGTTTCTTTAAATAAATTTTATGGAATTTGTTTTTAAGAAAATTTTATTGTGATTTAGTTAGCTTTGAAATGAAAGCTTAAGAGTGTTGAGGAAATGTGAAATGTGAACCTCAACAAGCTTCATATATGAATTTATAATTGGCTCTATTATTTTATTGTGATTATTTTTATGAAACCGACCAATTTTTTGGTATATTCAAATTATTTTATTTTATTTTTTATTTTTATTTGAGCCGATTATAAGCATTGAAGGAGTTACACATCCCCTGTACTGGGTTGTAGAATGCGCCTTTAGTATAAGCATTTTCTATTTTAAAATAAAGTTAAAACAATGATTGTTGTTGGTGCAAATTTCTTTTTGTTAAATAATTAATAAGAACATCAATAAAAAAATTGTAATTGTAATAATAAAGATTTTGTTTGGGTTAATATTTCATTTTTAATTTGTCTTAAGTAAAATTAGCACATTAATCACTAATAAAAAGATAATAATAATTGTGTTTAATACCTCTCATATTTCATTATCAGAATGAAATTCTACGCAATTTTTTTAAGAAAAAAATGATATGATTTACTTAGTTTTAAAATGAAAGCTTAAGCGTGTTGAGGAAATGTGAAATGTGAACATCAACAAGACTCATATATGAATTTATAATTGGCTCTATTATTTTATTCTGTTTTAATATGTATTTTATTTTTATCAAGACTGTAATGATTTTGGGATATTCAAATTATTTTATTTGATTTTTGCCAATTATAAGCATGGAAGGAGTTACACATCACCCCATACTAGGATGTAAAATGCACCTCTCGGTGCAACAAGGGTTTCATAACAAAAAATATGGCATTGATTCTCCCTTAAATACCACCACCAACACAACAACCATCAATACCTTGTAAAATCCACTTATCACCAAGAAATCAACATCACAAATCCATAGCAATGGACATGCCAACAAAATTAGAAGTAATAGATGTTAATAACCAAAATTTTCTCACCTACCTTGTCATCAGTTTCATTATCATTACACGTCATAATCGGTAGTATAAATACCATTTTTGACCTCATTCCATCCAAATGACCTGAGGAATTGGTAAACTACTCAAAAAGATGAAAGTCAAACCATGAGATTGACCATATAATTAAGGTTGGTACCTTTACTTTGTAAATCACGACCTTAGTCACTATTATTTCCTAAAAGGCATAATCTAGTCTCAAAAAGTGTGTTTTAAGTTGAAATTTGTCATTCTCACTTCCTTAATGAATTATGGGACAAAAGTGGACACAAAATTTGACGTGGTTGAAACCAATAAGGAATCTAGCTTCCAAAACCCCAATTTATGCACTATTAAATCAACGAGATGGAGATCATACACATTAGATATAGATATTTATCTTGTCCATTCTTGTGAGTAAAAAAGAATCCCACCTGGTCACCATTCCACACAATTCCAATTTCATTAAAAACATGTTGTCTCTTAGCTAAATTTCCTCCATAAATAGAAGGATACCATAGACCACTTTCCACTTTCACCGCAATGGAGATCCATCCATGATGTTTGGATAGAAATTGGAAGCCACAAAGGAGACACATGAAAATTCCATTGGATGATATTTGAAGGCCACATATCCTCTATAAATTTTAATAAGGATTGGTTTTGTAAACATTCATTTTGATATTAATGAAAGAAAATTCTTTTCCTCTATGTATTATATCTTGGTGATCTATGTTTGCATCTTGGTTTTAGAGTGTCAATGCATAGTTATATTTGTTTGTGTTTTTGTTTTATTTTCCATTTCAAATATGTTACCATGGATGGAAAAAACTCTTGATGGGTGATGTTGAGCACATAGGTGTGATAAATCGCACTCTACAAGTATTTTGGTGAATTCCACCAAACTTAAGTTTCACTGCTTAAACTGGCATGGAGGGATATTTTTTTCCTTGCATCTTCCTATGCATTATTAACTATAACTATTCCTAGTTTATGCCTTAGGTCCAATCCCTCCAAGTGGATCACCATTTGTGTAGTAGTGACTACCCACCATGGGAGCCCTATATTAGCACCTTGATTATCAATTGATTCCCATGTTGTCATTATTTACAGGTATGGGAACCCTTATTTATCCCCACCATTTCTCATCATTGAAACCACATGCTCTTTCTCTACAACATTGTTTTTTCCATACCATGTGGGGGTTCCCAACCATGTTATTGCACTCAATATTTTCATATGCTTATTATTGATTATATAACAGTGCCTACTACTAATTTTTTATTTTCACCTCTTACCCCTAATGTAGTCACTCTTTACCTTTAGCATTTACATCACCTTGATTACATCTTACATCACCCAATTTTCCCATGGAAGGAATTTCTATGATGAGTGGAGTTTTTTTTTCCAATGCCCTACTATACACATTTTCATAATTCATTTCCATGCACTTGGAACATCTATGCATCCTTTGGAGCCACTCGTTCTCTCAAGGAAAACATACTTTTATTTATTTTTTGGGATCATAAAACATACTTTAAAAAGATAGTTTCGAGCATTCTTTTACCTCTAATTTAGGCTCATAAAACATACACGAAAAACAAATTATCGAGCATCCTTTTGCCTAGTTTTTTCGGCTCATAAAACATACAATAAAAATAAAATTGTGAGTACACTTTTACCTCTATTTTATGATAATAAAGCCTACATGTAAAATACAATATCATGCATATTTTTATCTCTCTTTTATGCTTATAAAACTATGAAGGAGACACCAAATATAAAAAGATGCAGGAGATCATAAATTGATCTATACAACCATGTGACAATAGTGTATTGTATCACCCTTAAACATGGCACTTGAGTCTTCATATTACAATTGGATTATAGATTTACTAATCATTGTACCATTTATATATGAGTCTTTTACTCGTTCGGTTGGTTACTCTTCAAGTTCATATGGATAATTCTTTGCTCTATTTTGAGTGTTTTATTTATATTTATGGTGATCATGAGTCGATGCTACCAAGTCATCATGTGTTGTGCTATATGATCAATGTAATTAAACTTGAGACGACCTTTTGATATCTTGTTAACCTTTCATCATGACCTTCCTTGTTTCAATTTTACTCGGTTCTTCTATCTCTTGAACATTACTCTTAGTTCATGTGTTGTGTTGATTGATGGGGGATACATCAAAGAACTTGTCTAACAAGTTCCTTCCTATGAATTTCATCTACTTATTTAGGAAGTAGGTCTAGACACTATTCAATAACCTGGATCTTGCAGTCCTCAATGGTAGGTTTCCTCACGTTCGATAGTGGTTTTCCCATATTGAATTTTAATTGAATGATTCTATGAGTGTTTGACATAAACTCCTTTAATCACACTAGTTATTTTGCATTGGGTATCTTGGGTTCCATCTTCATTATCAATAGTCACCCTAGATTATGTTAATGGAAATACTCATTGACTAGTAATCAAACAGTTTCTTGCATGCTTGACATCAACATATATATTCGCATGTTTTGGAATCATACCATTGGGGTTTAGACAAAAATCTGTGGTTCTAGAGTGGAATCATTCCTTCATTCTAGTCTCTAGAGTCTTTTTAAGGAATATATTTTTTGAGCATTATGGAGACCATTATGTGTTCCTAATATGCACTAAGACATAGATCCACATTGTATTTTCTTGTGGATATGATATTTTTAATGACATGGATCCACGATGTACTATCCCATGGCCATAGTCTATAATTTGATTACATCGATACATAATGTATTGTGTTGGTGGCCATGCTTTGAGTCTGTTCTGAACATGCGTATGCCTAAATTGTCCATGACATTGTACTCTTTTTATGGAGAGAGAGTTCCCACACATTGCCTCTTCTTTTTACCATTGGAGTCCATACAACACCATAAAGCTTGTGGTGGATAACTAATAGAGAAGAAAAACCATCCCTATTGTTGATTGTGTAGAACTCATATTCAACAACTAACACCAAGGTGTTGAACACTTTTTATTTTTTTATCATTTATTAAAAGAGACCATTCATTATTTTATACAATGTATGTTATGTTTTCAATCAATGTTTTGTCATTTTAGAATGCCTAGATATAGTATAGAATGTTACTATTTCCTTTTTATTTTACTTCTATAATATGACTGTGTCCTCAAGCAACATAACCCTTGAGTAAGTGTATTTTGACATGAATTCATGAAAAAACAACAACATCAATCCATGACTATGGTGGTTTTGTTACACCCCAAGTGATACTCAGAGGGGGGAGGGGTGAATGAGTATCACATAGTTTTTATCCTCCCAAACATTTGTTATTCCATGTATCAAAATCAAATTTCAATACAAACAACAATATGAAAAGAATATGTACATAAATTCTCTCTCTCTCTCTCTCTCTCTCTCTCTCTCTCTCTCTCTCTCTCTCTCTCTCTCTCTCTAATATATATATACATAATTTTTTATTACAAAATGTGTTAGGAGACACCAATCTCCAAAACAATTGTGAGCACCCACTCACTGATTTTTTATCTAACACCGAGAATGAAGAACCCCAATCCCTTGTAAGCACCAACTTGTTGTTTTACAAGAAACAACTTGTGAGGACACCAATCCTCTTATGAGCACCAACACATAGTAAGAAAAAATTGACATGAGTGGTTAGGAACTCACCTGAGGTTCTAGGAACTAGCCCATGGAAGACATCAATATTATTTGCTTGACCCATCCTAGCAACGAGATGTAGATTTGTTGTTGTATTTTTCAATCACAATTCATTCTATAGTTTTTGTTATATTTCTTATGTTTTGTGAAAACTACTGAGAATGTTGAATTTGTGAACCTATTGATCTACAGGAAAATGAGTGCAATTGAGAAGTAGGATAATGCAGTGGAATCTCAAGAACAATGTACACTGAATAAGACACATTTGAGACAAATATAATAAGAATTGATCAGTTAATTACAACATGAATCTCCATTAATTTTGTAGTAATATAACAGTGTTACAGTAAGGATAATTTGAATAACGTGGATAATATTCAAATCTACCAACTCCATATGATTGAATAGCTAACTAGGTGTGTCTAAATTACTGCATGGGATTCGCTAGTCTAACTCATGATGTCTAAATCAGTCTGACAATCAGTTAAATTAGTTAAACCAGTTAAATTGACGAGGTAGGTGGAAAAAGGTTCCACTTCCCCATGTATCCATGCAAAACTAGTGCTATACTAACTGAGAGTGATCTAAATAAATGTAACTAAAGGTTGAATCAACATACCTGCCTACCTACCACAACCAACTCATGGAGGTTGCTGGTGGCACTTAGATTGGCCCCTATAATGTATGGATTCGTCTTAGAGGCACAAAAACTCATGCATGAAGATGTAGTAAGTTGAATTTAACCCCCATATGTGTTACCCACACAATAGTACATTAATAATATCTCCCTAAGTTAGGAAAGATGCTCAAATAGAAAATATATGGATAAGGGAAAATTATATAATCCTAACACCCCCCATTAATCCTAACTTGGAAATCTTGGGCCTTGGAAACTTGGACGAAAGTCACCCATACAATCTAAAATAAATAAAATATTCTTAAGAAACTAAGGGAAATGGCAAAACCTCATGGGACACAGCCCCCTAAAAAAAGTAGTGAATTAAGAAAACAAGGTATACTTAAGAGAAAATTTTCCTCTTTGGGTAAAAACTTGTAAAAATTTTGCTACAATTTGCAGCTCTATGTAGTAGCCATGCAGAATCATTGTTCTTATTCGCATCAGCATCCTGAGAATCTACATGTGATCCTACCATCTTCTTCTGATCCATTGAATGTTTCTTTTGTTTCTTATTTTTGGAGGAGGAATGCAATCATTCATTTTGTTCATCAGTGAGCCAAATTTTGGATCAATATTCAATATCAAGTAGCATTTATCTAGAAGTTTGTTGCACCAATATATAGGTAGTGAAGCTGTGTGAGAGACTGAAACACTTTCATTTTGATATTGGGACCTTTTTTTTCTTCTATCTTTTGGATTCCTGACACCATTCCTAGATTGTTCAATGAGCTTTTGGGCCCATTTATGCTTCTGATTCAGAACAGGAGATGGATCTAGATCTATATCATCTTTAGGTATAGTATAAATATCAATATCATGTCGATCTTGCTCCTCATTTTCTGAAACTAAAATTTTAGACAACATATCCTTATTTGCAAATGGAAATGAAAGAGAGTTTTTACCTTCCCTTTTGAATGATTGTTGAGATTGTGCTGGAGCTGAGTATGGAAGAAAGTGTGAAAGTTCATATGCCTTGGAGGCATGGTTTTCAACACCCTTTGATATAATAATCCTAGTTGAGAGATATTATATCTCCACTAAGTCAGGACAAAATATAACTTTCTTTGGCGAGCCAGTATGTGTTATATGATAAACAGATAAAAATTTTGCTTCAAGAGAGGGCACAATATGTACATTGTTGGACTAACTATGATGGATTTTAATAGAACCTCTACCATATGAATGCTATCTCTTCATGATAGAGTGAAAGTGGTGAAGGATTCCCTAGAGGCAACCATGTGGTTAGATGCTCCAGAATCTATCAAGTAATCCTTCGATGGATTTAGTCCTGCCTTCAAGGCATGGAACCTCTCATGATATTTTTTTCAGTTGTCTAGAATCATGCTTCTTTTTTCTTTGTGCAAGGGAAATAATTTTATGTTCAAGGAGTGTCACGACAGTTAATCAACGGTATTCATCATGCAGTGGCTCTCTAGATGAAATCCTCTCATAGAATATGGACACTTAGTCTTATTTTTCATGGAACCCAAGGCTCCATTAGAAGATTCTTGATTCTCCTTTAGATTCAAATAATTGTCTTTGGTCTCCCTCCCTCTATGTTTCCCTATTTCTTACATATTGTTTGAGTCTATCATCAAGCATGCTTCATTTTTGGAGGTTTGAATCACTCCCATTTGAACCAATTTATCTTTCTCTTGTATTAAGGACTCAACAAAAGCATCTAGAGAAGGAATATTCCAATTGGGTATGGAATATGTGTCAGAATGGAATGTAGATACAAAGAATGAGTACTCATATCCAATATTTCTCGGTATAGATAGCACAATATTCTCATATTTCCTCTCCAATCCACATTGTTTGCATTGCAGTACTAGTGACTTGATTTTTGTGAAGAATTGTTGAATACATTCGGAGCTACTAGGATATAAAGAAATGAGATCATTATCCAATATGTTCCCTCAAACATCATATTGTTTTCCAAAAAAATATTTAATCTTTTCGCAAGATTCATTCACAGTCCTTAGTACCTTAAGGTGGAACAAAATGTCTCAGGAGATATGAGTGCACATGAGGCCGAAGGCCTCATCAAGTCGTTTCAAAAATTTGTTCTTCTAAACATGATTGTAGAGCTGAATTTATCTACCCATATTCACCCTATAAATGCTAATATTGAGCAAGGAAACCTGCATATAAACCCTCCAATCAATGTATTTGAAGGGTGTAAGGATTTTGGGTATGAGAGCTGAAGGATCCATCTTTATATATGTTGAGGAAATCAATTCCTCAAGAATATATGTATATACTTGCAAAAAAAACTACAAAAACCAAATTCAATTCACAATCATGTAAGTTTCAAGCCTTTCCACCTCGATATGTACACTTTCTCAAAGTCCGTCACACCTAGATAGACTTCTCTGAACATAATTCAGAGGGAGAAAGGATGTCATTCCAATGTTTATGTGGAAACTCAATTGCTTCTTGTGTACAATGGATATTAAACAAGACTTGTTGCTATCCTAAACAAGGCTCTGATACCATCTTGAATTTTGTGAGCCTATTGATCTATAAGAAAATGAGAAAATTTGTGAATTCTGATTATGGAGTGGAATCTCAAGAACAATGTACATTGAAAAAGACAAATTTGAGACAAATATGATAAGAATTGATCTGTTAATTACAACATTAATATTCATTAATTTAGCAGTAATACAACAATGTTACAATAAGGAGAATTGGAATCATGTGTATAAAATTTGAAACTACCGCCTAAGGTTGTCTGAATAGCAAACTAGGTGTGTCTAAATCACTGCATGGGAATCACTAGTCTAACTCCTAATTCTAAATTAGTCTGACAGTCAGTTAAACTAGTTAAATTAGTTAAACTAGTGAGATAGGTGGGAAAAGGTGTCACTCCCCCATGCATCCATGCAAAACTAGTGCTATACTAACTGAGAGTGATCTAACTGAATGTACCTAAAGGTTGACCCGTCATAACTTCCTACCTACCACAACCAACTGATGGAGGTTGTTGGTGGCACTGAGAGTGGATCCTATAATGTAGGGATTGGTCTCATAGGCACATAAAATCATGCATGAACATGCAGTAAGTGGAAGTTAACCTATATCTATGTTCCCCATACTCTAGTACAGTAATAATGTCCCCCTAAGTTAGGAAAGATGATCAAATAGACTATATATGTACAAGGGACTATTATATAATCCTAATAATCATGAGCACCTACTCACTGATTTTTCTAACACCGATAATAAAGAACACCAATCCCTTGTAATCACAAACTTTTTTTTTACAAGAATCAACTTGTGAGGGCACCAATCCACTTATGAGCACCAACTCATAGTAAGAAAGCACCGAAATGTGCGGTTAGGAACCCGCTTGAGATTCTAGGAACTAACATGTAGAATACACCAATATTATTTCCTTGACCCATCCTAGAAATGAGATTTATATTTGTTGTTGTATCCCTCAGTCACAATTCATTCTACACTTTTTTCTATATTTCTTATGTTTTGCACAAACTAATGAGCATACTATACTTCACATATCCAACTCTTTCTGCTTGATCATTCCTTGTGTCCTTCTGTTCAATTTCTTCTTGTACAAATGATCCTTGTGCTCTTTCACAAATTGTCATTATATATTTGTGTGACTACTCCTTGTATATATGCTTGTCCTATAATGTTGCTCACTTTGTTTAGTAATAATGCCATTGATTCTGTTGAGCATTTTATTTGTTCCCCAAATCTTGCAATTTTAGAATACTACATATTTTCCCCCACAATATTATTTTAACACACATGAATATTTCTCTTATTTATACCAACATTACTTAATTGATATATCCACAAGCATACCAATCTTACTCAATATATATTTCCACAAATTGGGATTTCTCTAAGTTGATGACACCCATTTCATTTCTTGTTGGTCAAGATTACCACCCCTCTTATTGTTTCGTAGATGTGTAATTTTGTATATTTACTAACTTCATGATAATTCATCCACTTTACCTTGTATTGTGTTGATGGATTTCCATGACTTGTTGGGTCTCCCACGAGAGTTCCATGACTTGGTGGTACTTGCACACTAGAGTTTCATGACTTGGTGGGACTTGCGTGCAAACAAGCTTAGTCTATATACTTCTTCAAACTATATTTTATACTTCAAACTTCTCATTTAACATAACGAAACTGAATTTTTAATTATTTGACATCAATGACAATACTGGGTTTAACAATATGCCCCTTTGGCATTGATATCAACACCAATTGAAACTTAGCTCCTTCTGAATACTAGCTCTCCAATGAAGTCTTGCATTGTAAAATCTTATTTGTATATTTACTTGCTAATTTCCCCCCCTTTGAAATCAATTGAGAAGGAATATTATGTTAGAATAATTAAAAATCCATTACCATACTTAGGATCCATTTATTAATCTTTATTGTTAATTTCCTAGGTTTTAGACTAGATAGTTGGTATCCACTTGGGCAAATTGGTGAAATTTTTCCATAACTACATATAGGAGTGCCCTTCACAGATTCCATAGACTATATAGACTGCCCAGTTTAGTACGTGTGCTTCCCTTCCTTATCCAGACTTAGACTTCTTTTCAACAACTTTAAGGTAGAAAGGTGAAAGCTAGACACATGGAATCTGCGTTGTTTTTTTCCAAACTTGTCCTCCTTCCTTTTCTCTCTTGAAAGAATTATTATACTAAATTTTCATCACTTATAGGCTAACATACATCATTCAACCAATTTGTGACCTTCCTGAACTGATTTGGAAATTGTTTTATACACCTCGGGGGATTGTTTACTTTCAGTAATCCCGATATTGTGAGTATTCAACCTGACTCCTTAGGCATTCTAATATATGATGTAATTATATACATGGATATCCTATTCTTTTATAAGGTTGGTTGATGTACACTTATGCAATGCAATTTAGTGTTATGCACCAATTATAGTCTCCAATTTTGAGTGGTTCTTTTCCTGTCTTCTAGCAATTTTTTATGAGTTCAATTGTACTAAGTCTAGGATTAGTTTCCACATATTCAATTATCTGAAAACTTGTGTCCTCCCTCTGGATTTATTCTTATGTTCTGGTCTTCTCTTGCTCCTCTGTGCTGCTTAATTTTTCTTTGCGCAGTCCTTTTTACATATTGAGTAATTTAATGAGGACTATGGATTACTCCTATTTTATTACTAAGATATTGAAATAAATCACTTGGGAGAGGATTTATAAATATATCTAAAATATTATCCTTGGTATCAATATAATCCAACTTGATAGTGTTTTCAGAAACTTGTTCTTTCAAGAAATGATACTTGACGGGAATATGTTTTTCCTTAGAATGCATAACAAGATTCTTGGAAATACTAATCAAGAATGTGTTATAACATAATATCGGTATAGGCTAATCAAAATCCTCAAGAATATCCTTAAATTTTTTCTTCATCCAGAGAACTTGACCACAACATGTTGTTGTTGCAACGTATTTTTCCTCTACTATTGATAGCGACACTAAAAATTATTTTTTACTCATCTAAGACACTAAGAAATTTTCCAAAAACATGTTGCTCCACTTGTACTTATTCTATAATTGATACTTCCTTCCCAAATTACATTATTATATGCTACCATAGTCAAGTATTCATTTTTTGGATGCCATAGACCAAAATCCAAAGTTCCTTTCAAATATTTAAATATTATTTTAACAACATGAACATGTGCCTCCTTAGGGGCTACTTGAATCCTAACAAATAGTCCCACATATTACATAATATCTAGTATCGAAGTCATCACATATAATAGATTCCCAATAATTGACCTATAAATTTTTTGATCTACTTCCTTGGCTTCATATTGTTTTCTTAACTTACAATCGGTTATCATGGGAGTACATACTTGTTTGCAATATTCCATGTTAAACTTATTCATTATTTCTTTTACATATTTGGTGTGAGAAATAAATATTTCTCTATTGAGTTGTGATATTTGTAGTCCTAGAAAGAATGTTAATTATCCTAACATAGACATTTCAAAATCATTCTTCATTTCTGCTATAAAATTTCTACTCAGCTTGTCATTGTTACTTCCACGGTAATGTCATCTACATAAACTTCAAAAATAATCATATTTCCATGATCAGTTTTTATGTATAAATTGAAATCAGCTCCTCCTCTTCAAAATCCTTGTTTTTTAGGGTAATTGTCTAACCTTGAGTACGAGACTTTGGGAGCTTGTTTTAGTCCACAAAAGACCTTCTTTAGTATCCCAAAAAATTCTTTATTTTTTTATAATTGAACTCCTTTTGGTGGTTCTATGTAGATTTATTATTTCAAATATACATTTAGGAAGGTTGGTTTCACATCCATCTGGTATACTTTTATATTTATACAATTACAATGAGGTATACCTGCTACCTCAAGGCTAGTATCCTCTAATCTAATGTTGAAGAGTTTCCTCGGTTAGCACCTTGTCAAAACAATATATAAATCATTACCAAAATTAAACCAATATACTCAAAAAATAAACATAATTAAAAAACATGTTGCTCATATTTAATTTGTACAATTACAATAAGGTGTACTTGTTGCAATGAGGATGGTTTCATCTGATCAACAACTGGGGAATTTCCGTAATCAACACCTTGCAACAAAAATATAGAAAATATTATTGAAATGAAATAAATATACTCATGAAAAAAAAACATAATAAAAAAATATTGTTCATATTACATTTCTACAATTACAATGAGGTACACATGTTTCCTTGAGGATCATGTGTACTCCTCTGATCATCTGTCGAGAACTTGCCCTGATCACTACCCTATGACAAAAATATAGAAAATGTTGCCAAAAATGTAACAATAGACTCATGAAAAAATATAAGATACTAGATTCATTAATTAAAGGTTGGGTAAAATGCTATATGTACCACTCCCATAGTAACCGTGATTGAATCCTTTCGATTCAAATTCTAAATGAGAAACAACTCTTCCCTTGAAACTACTGATTTTATTTCACATACAAAAACAAATTTTCCTTCACATCCCTCAAGTATGCAAATTGGTTTCTTGTTTGTAGACCTAGGTGATGTACTGTTTATAACCCTAAAATATGTCATGTTTCTTTTGGCCTTCCATCAATGTACATAGTCTCTCCTTTATTTTGATCCTTGTCTTTTAGCTATAAATAATTCACAGATATTTTGTATCTACTCATACTTCATGTATATTGTACCCATTGCATCCAAAATATGTAGTTGTAATGGGGTTTGACATACTCCATCAATTAAGTACATATGTCGTAACCATGCTTTATGCCATCCATGCAAAATAACCCCAAACCATGTAATGACGATGTTGAAATTCGATATATCCTCTCGCTCACACAAAAATATATGTGTATTTGAGGGAGATCCTTGGATACCCATAATTTGACTAGATTTTTGTACATCAAGTGTACCTCGATGTTGCCTATGGTATCATCATCATAAGAACATGAGCCCCCTTCAACAAGAAAAAATCCCTGCATTTATGGAATTTTCTTAGGATATTTTGACATCTAAGTCTCACTAGAAGTCTCACTTTCCTCTAGTATTCCTAAACTTCCCTCTCTCTAGGAAGACAGATAAGACAAATACATTTTTGGTTCTACCTGCACCATGGGATAAAAGTTTGAATTTTTTGGGTTTGTATTATACTAAGAAAACTTTAGTGGTGGAATTTGCATTTCATTGGTAAATTTCTTAGCTTTGTTGTATTTTTTCATTTTCGATTATGATATATAGACATAGCTCAATATTAGGATGACTTCATAGCTTGAAGCTTAGCTTATTTTGTCATAAATGTGGAATTAAAATCAAGGGTGGCCATTCAAAGCCATTAAAGTTGCTCCTAAATATTTTAGGTCGTTTTAAGGCCCTAAATGATGTTTTTTGGGCCTATAATGGACTAGATGATAGTTGAATACTATTGTTGGGTCCTGACACTACAACGGAATACCCTTTTGTTGGAGGTTTTGCTAAATGACCCCCGCAAATTTTTTGTTTTTAGGTATTTGGTGTTATATTTTTATCATTTAGTCAATATGATCTTAGGATGTTATCTAAGAGAATAACATGTGCAGAAATAATCACAAGAGACAAGAGAAACAAAGAGTTTTCCTCGGGGAAACCATAAAGAATAAAACCCCGTAACTTCCTCAGAGCTAGACTGAGCACCAATGGAAAAAGTAAAACCCAAAGGAAAAAAGATGATCTCCAACAGTTGTTCTCTCTATCACTTGTGTGAGATCTTCTTCTCTCACTCATGCACTACATTTGATTCAGTGTGTGTTGTAAGTAGAGAGGATCACGCTCTATTTATAGTAGTTTTTGACTTGATAATTACTTACCAAGGACGAATTCACTAGGAGAGTCTAATAACCCTAGTGCCCCTCAACTGTGGGGAATTTTCCCCGGATAAACAAAGGAGGGTTAACCTCTATGACTTTACATGAATTGATTACATTAATGATTCTCGTGATAGGAATACAGGGTAGAATGAAATACAATACATAAGATATACAAGTGAATACTGATGGCCTCCTATTTTTGCTTGTTTAGCACTATCCATGAAATCAAGTAATAATCATCTTTATTTAGTGATGTTTTGTGCTTGGTTATGCATTTTGAAGAGCAGCATTGCAAGGTGCTTTGGCAGGTGAATTTTTAATATTTTTCATTATTTATTTATTATTTTGTTTGGTTTTTATTTGTATAATGAAACCTTTAGTTTTTATTTAAAAATTTGTTAGTTAATAAGTTTATATTTCTCATGCAAAGGTATTTTTGTTGTTGACCCAATGCTTGTCCCAACGCTTAAAGAATATATGTTGACTGAACCAGAGATTTGGGGGATTTCGTTGCCAAAGGAGATGTCTTGCTTGGTTTCAGATCGCTTGCCAAAGGAGATGCATGAGAATTTACCCAGGTGCTGTTTCGTAGTTGTCCTTTGCTCAAGGAGTTGTTGCCCTCCATCTTTAGCAGTTTATGGATTACAGGAGATTCAAATCCATCTTTTGGTTCATGTATTCCGAGATAGGTGTAGAGTTGTTAGGATGGGGTCGATCCTTGCTCCATGGTCGATTTTATTTTGTATTTCAAGTATAAAATGTGACTTGGAAACCCTAAGTAGGGATATGAGAGAGAAGACATTGTAAACTCTGTTTTTATTAATTGATCAAGCATTTATATTCTTAAGGATTTAATTTCAGACTTGTAGGCATTGAAGGTAGGGCCCACCTTCAACTCTGAACATCTGTGCATATCATTGTTTTCTTTTACTGTAAGTGAAGTCATATTACATATTTTAAGACTGCTTTCGTAAATGAATACCAATAGCTTTATTCACTTGTGATTTGGGAATGAGATTCGTGTTTACATGAAACTAGTCGATGTCATTACAATATGTAGGATGAACTTGACTGTATTCAGTTTGCTGTAGGATCCATTTAATAGAGCATTGAAAGTGGATTCGAATTTTAGACTTCTTTTATTTCCAGCGTGGTATTGATTATTGGATGGTTACAATTCTTGTTTAAGAATTCTTTTAGGGTTATAGAATCTACAAAGCTGTGAAGTATTTTAAAGGAGTGGATTGTATTATTTTTAAAGAGTGTGAAAGAACTTGCAGTACTTATTGAATCCATAGAGGTCTTAGAGACTTTAGTGTATAGAGTTTCTAGGGTTTTCCAAACAGCATTTTGGATTGGCTATATAGGGATCGGAATTATGCTTTCATGATATGGAATGAACTTAAGTAAAAGAATCATAGTCCATTAACAAGTGACGGCATTGTTTCCATGGTTTGAAGATAAGTTTTACAGGACAGCCAAATGATAGTGAGTGTGTATTTTCTGAATAGTTTCAATACATTGTTGTGAGTGTAGAACACATGTAGAGTATATTTGTTGTCAGCAGAAGATAGGTTTCATTCTAGTAACTGTTTGTGAAAGATTTCGGGTTAAGAAGAGACATCATAGGATTCTATATGAGTGATGATTCCAGTGTTTAGAAATATATAAGGTTGATGCAGGGTATTCATTTTGTAGGCAAGTTTGAAATTAGGATTTTCCTTCAACAAATTATTTGGTGGCTTGGTTGCTTGTTTTGAAGGACAGATCGATAAATAGCATAGCGTAAAGTTGCTATAGATTACATTGGATTTGACAGTTTTGTAGATTGTAAGACAGGGATCAGCAAGTTGATTCCCTTTCTTTAGATCAGACCTAATAACTCTTGGCATTGATTACTTGATAGAATAGTAGTTTCATCAATTACATTATGTTTCTTTGTCTATGAGTAAATTAAAATGACCCTAGGCATGAACATTGAAACCACTTTGCCCGCACATATGGTGTAGTATCTCGAAGTATATGTATTCCGGTTGATAATTAAATTAAGGTAAATTAATTAGTGATAATTTTACCCAACATTTTGGCTCCATTGCCGGGGAGTTGCTCCAAGGTAAGCTGGTATCTTGCTCATTTTTCACAGCATTTTTAGGTGTAACTAGTTGTTGCAGATTGGAGGAGAAGGGACGGTAAGATGAGAGGTAAGAACCTGTGCATATGTTATAACAGGTTCCTTCAAACCCACTTGTAGCATAGATGTGCGACTGTTTCATTTTGTTGCTTAGAAAAAATCTAGTGATAGCAGTAGTAGATACATTTAGACATTTTTTTGATTAGCTTTGTTCTCTATTGATTTCTTGATTGTTTTCTTTTGGTATTTGCAGATTGGAGGAGAAGGGATGGTAAGATGAGAGGTAAGAACCTGCACATCTGTTATAACAGGTTCCTTCAAACCCATCTGTAGCATAGGTATTTTGATTTATTTGATTAAAAGTCTTGTCATTTTTAGTAATTGTTTTGATGAGACCCAGAGATAGTAAGGGCAGATACATTAAAATTCATTCTGATCTTTTTGGAAACAAACCCCCCCTCTTCACTAACCCTAGGGATAGGAATACCGGCAATGAGATAGAAAGCAACAACACTAAAAAATCAGTGGAATTAGGGACCAGACCAGAAGGAACTGAGGTTACACTCAGTGAATAGTTACATTCAGTAGAGGTTCCACAGACCCAACAAGCTTCACCAACAAAGGAAGATTCCAATTTAGTTGACACAGTGAACATAGAAAGAGTGAATTGCCTTCTCGGACATACTAAGAATTTGGTGGTTTCTCAAGTAGAATCTACCACAGATTTACCTTTCAATCTTCAATCTTGGCCTAGGCCAGACTATTGGGATTTTATTCCATCACCAAGAAGAGATAGGTTAGGTGTCAATTGGTTTAGGAATCCTCTTGTTATGAGTGATCAGGAAACTGGGCACCATATGGAAGGGGAGGGAGAACATGAAGGATGAACTGAAACAAATTTTGGACTCCCCATTTTAAACCTTGCATGAGATGTCAATATGAGGAATATCCCAGCATCTTCATTACCTACCTTTTACAGGAAAAGTACTGAAGATCCAGATACCTTTCTATTTGAGTTTGACATTCTATGTAGGTGTTATAATTATCTACAAGATGCACAAAAGTTAAAACTATTTCCAAGCACCCTTAAAGATTCTGCACATAGGTGGTTTATGAGTCTGGGGGAATCCACCATTCGAACTTGGGAAGAGATGAAGAGTGCTTTCCTTAGAAAATACCGAGAGTACTATGGACCTAGAGACTCTCAAAACGATATCTTTAAAATGCAACAGCATGAAGAGGAGAGTCTTGAGGACTTTTTAGAATGCTTCTGCTTTGTGTTACAGAAGTCTAAGTATAATACCTTACAAGAGGATGCAGTCAGAACTCTTTTTCTAAAAGGGATTTTGGAGGAATATGTGGAAATCCTCAACCTCATGGCATTAGTTGATGTATCTCATAAATCCTTTGAGGAAATTATTGAACTATGTAGAAAATATTCTAGAAGTAGAGCCAAGGCTGGAAAAAGCACAAGGGAAGGTCCTTCTCGCATTTCTAGGACAGCAGGGACTAGTGGTATCACAAGAGCTGAATTGGGGAACTTGTTAGAAGATTTCAAAACTGACATTTTAGGCACCTTGAGTTCCCAATTTGATGCATTGAAAACAAAGAAATGACAAGAGGAAGAGGACATAGCAGCACTACACATATTCTGCCCTAAATGCAAGAAAAGACACCCTTTGAAAGAGTGCCCTCTTAATATTATTTCAGTATGTGCTCTTTGTTCAGATAAACATCCTATGGACAATTTCCCGTCATTACCAGAATTGCAAGATTTTCACAAGCTTAATGCTGAACCTATGGATCCATCATATGCATCAAAAAGGCCCTGGCATCCTAGACCCCAAAACATGTACCCAGAACCTGTTTTTCCAAACCCTGCATATTACTATCCCAGGAAGCAATCTTAGCAGCCATGGAGTCTACAAATGTCGCAGAATTGGCCTTCTCATCCTACTCAGACCCAACCATGGCAGCAAGGCTAATGAGGAAAATCCTATGGGGGATTTCAGGGACATTCCTATGGAGGAACACAACCAACAGCTCCCTTATACACCCCTCCTAGTTACTATCCAATGCCCCCAAATATGCAACAACTATTACCTGGATTTACACCACCTGCATTCCTCCTATACCCCTAGTTCCACAATAATATCAAAATCCAAACCCACCTCGACCCACGTTGTTGCCAGCTCAACCTATCCCAAACCCTAACAACAGACCATCCCAGCCTCTACATAATGCTGAAATACAAATGGCCCCAAATTACGTGATCCATTCAGATCCTATCCAAAAAATACAATTAAGGTCTGGGAAAACATTAAATAAAACTCCTCCAGCAGTGATTATTCAAGAAGAGTCTGGAGAAAAGAGCAATGAAAAAGAAATTCCAGAGGAAGAAGAAGTGCAGATTGCCTCAGAAAAAACTCAAGTGCTTGGAACTCAAAATTCCCAATCATCTGCTCATCCACAATTGAATAACAACCCCCCTTATCCAAAGAGGTTATTAATAGAGAAGCATGTGGTTCGTCCGCAGTTTGATTTGGAAAATGAGTTGAAAAATGTTTGTATTAAGATTCCATTACTTCAGGACATTAGAGACGTTCCTATTTATTCAAAAATGGTAAGGGAATTATGCTTGAAGAAACCTGGTCGAAAACAAAAAGATCCACCCACAATACACGTTATAGGCCAGCTGTCCAATTATATTTCAGACTATCCCTTACCTCCAAAATTTGCAAATCCTGGGAACCCAGTCATGACCATTTGCATTAATGAGATTCCAATAGGAAACGCTCTAGTTGACCTGGGGGCTGCGATTAATGTCATGTCTATGACCACCATGCAGAAACTTCAGTTGTATAATCTCCTCAGACCTACTCCCGCCATTTTGGAGTTGGATGATAGGAGCACAGTTAAACCTATAGGGGCATTAGATGACATTACTATTACTGTAGCTTCTTGGGAGTATCCAGTGGATTTCCTGGTACTCCAAACCAAACACCCAATGGGGGAACATCTTGTTATACTAGGAAGACCCTGGTTAGCAACTGACAATGCCTTTATAGGTTGTAGAGAAGGTATTTTAACTATATCAAATGGCACCTCTCTACAGAACCTTATTATTTATCCCCCAGCATAGCCTGTATTGGAAAACATGTTATGGTTAAAGAATCCTTATGGAGATGAGGGCGTGGAACAACCCTTACTATCTATCAGTCAAACTAGGGGGTTGGAACATCAGACTGAAGATGATATCCTAGATCAATTTATCTCAGCCACTACTAGTATTGAGTTTCCCCAGTCCTTCTCTGACTTAGACCATGTTTTCACAGAAGATTTTCAAGAATAGTACTACCCTTCAACCATCTCATCATCAATGGTTTTATTCATAGATGAGAAGGTTGGAGCCTCAACCATACCAATGGAGATTAGTCCAGGAAGGTCTTTGTTCATCAATGCAAATCTGTCTCAAGACCAACAAAATCAGTTAGTTAAATTACTCAAAGCACAGTCTGGGGCATTTGCTTGGATTTATACAGACATGAAAGGCATTCACCCTAACACATGCATCCATCATATTTATACGCAGGAAAACATTAGGCCAGTAAGGAAACCACAGAGGAGAATGAACCCTGTGCTTAAAGACATTGTGAAGGATGAGTTACAAAAATTGCTTGATGCATATTTTATCTATCCCATTTCTGATAGTAAATGGGTATCTTCGTTGGTGATTGTTCCAAAGAAGGGAGGTAAGTGGAGAATATGTGTAGATTTCTGGGAATTGAACAAAGAAACTCTCAGAGACTACTTCCCTCTTCCTTTCATAGATCAGGTCTTGGACACTTTGTTAGGAAAACAGTATTTTTCTTTTCTTGATGGATACAGTGGGTATAACCAAATCAGGATAGCCCCAGAGGACCAAGAAAAAACTACTTTCACCTACCCATGGGGGACTTACGCTTACAAGGTGTTACCATTTGGGTTGTGTAATGCTCCTGCCACTTTCCAGAGGGCAGTGTTAGGTATTCTGGCAGACTTAGTTCATGATTGTCTGGAAATATATATGGATGACTTCACAGTCTATGGTAATGATTTCAAGGAAGCCTTAGATAACCTAGAGAAAGTTTTAATTAGGTGCCAAGAAACAAATCTTGCCTTAAGTCATGAAAAATGTAAAATGATGTTAACTGAGGGCATTGTTTTAGGGAACCACATTTCATCTGAAGGTATTAAGGTAGATCCAGCAAAGATTGAAATCATTACTGGTTTATCTCCACCAACTACACAAAAGGAAGTCAAAAGTTTTCAGGGACATGCGGGTTACTATCATAGGTTTATTTCCAATTTCACCAAGATAGCAGCTCCACTGTTCAAATTATTAGCCAAAGACATTGGTTTTTGTTGGGATCAACACTGTCAGACAACCTTTGATACTTTAAAAACAGAATTGTCTTCAACACCAGTCCCGCGGGGTCCAAACTGGTCCTTTCCCTTTCATATCCAAACTGATGCTTCAGACACTGCCCTAGGGGGAGTACTCGGACAAAAAGAAAGTCAATCTTATTATGACATTTATTTCATCAGTAAAAATATAACACCAATAGAACTAAACTATACAGTAACTGAAAAAGAGTTTCTAGCAGTAGTTCATGCCATCAATAAATTCCAACATTATATTACTCGCTATGATGTATTTGTTCATACTGATCATTCTGCTATTAAATTTTTTATGAAAAAACCTATAACTAGTGGAAGAATTACTAGATGGCTTCTTTTGCTACAGGAATTTAACATTACTATAGTTGACAAACGAGGGAAGGAAAATCTCGTTGCAGATTTCCTCTCAAGATTGACTCATACTGATGATAATGTTCCTGTAGATGATACCTTTCCTGATGAAAATTTATTTGTTGTTTCTATTAAAACACCATGGTTTGCAGATATAGCCAATTATTTGGTCACGGGAAAAATACTTGCTCATCTGTCATCCTATGAAAAATGAAGGATCATACAGCAAAGTGCTAATTATTCATGGGTAGGTAATGACCTCTTTCGAACTGGTCCAAATTTGATCATCAGGAGATGTGTAAGGGAGGATGAGATGTATGATATCCTTCAATCCTATCATGATGGACCCTGTGGAGGGCATTTCTCAGACAAGCGGACATCATACAAGGTGTTACATCAAGGGTATTACTGGCCCACACTTTCCAAAGATGGTGAAAAATATGTATAGGGTTGTGACAGTTGCCAACGAATAGAAAGACCTACTGTTGCTGATGAAATGCCTTTACAAGCCTAGGTATAGATTGAACCTTTTGAAAAATGGGTATTGGACTTTGTTGGACCAATCTCACCAATGTCACGAAAAAAGAGATATATTTTAGTCTATACTGACTATGTTACTAAGTGGGTAGAGGCAAAAGCTCTATTAAGGGCCACTGAGAAATCAGTCATAGAGTTTATTTATGAAGAAATTTTCACTCTCTTTGGGATTCCTCACGAAATTGTAACTGACAATGGAGCACAGTTTGTCTCTAAATCAATGAAAGCACTGACTGAGCAATATGGGATTAAACACTATAAATCCTCTCCTTACCACCCCCAAGAAAATGGTCAGGTGGACTCAACAAACAAAGTGTTAGAAGCAATTTTAACCAAGACTGTGCAGATGCATCACAAGGAATGGGCAGAGAGGCTACCAGAGGCATTGTGGGCTTACATAACTACATGGAGAAACACCACAGGGCATACCCCATATCAGCTTGTTTATGGGAAAGTAGTTTTGCTCCCTATAGAATTTCAGGTGAAGACTTTTCGTACTGCTGCACAATTAAGCCTGAATTTAGATGAAGCCCAGGAGCAGAGGTTGATGCAATTGAATAAGCTTGATGAAATCAGACAAGATGCTGTCCAACGAACTGATTTAATATCGAATCAAAGGACTAAATGGCATGACAAATTTTTGAAGAAGGTGATTGGGCTCTGTTGTTTGACTCATGGTTTAAACACTTCAAAGGTAAGCTTACCACTAGATGGATGTGACCATATGAAATCGTGACTATTTTTTATAATGGTTCTGTCAAAATAAGGACAATAGATGAAGAACAAGCTGCATTTGTGGTGAATGGACATCGGTTAAAGGTATATCATAAACCTCTTTCTAAGCAAGAGTTCATTCATAATATGAGCCAGTAATTTGAACTAGAGCTGGCAGGTGGAGAAATGACTTCTTCATCCCCTACTTTCCAGCAGTAACATCCAATGAAATTGTTTTTGTATATATGTACAGGAGTTATTTTTGTTGTTAATTCTTTTTGAAGGATGCGGATATTCTCTTTGGTGAGGCTCAAGATGTTTTTGAAAAAAGGAAGTCTTTATGTTACTATTCCTATTTCCGCTATGGATTACTTTTACAAAGAATTTTCAAGGACTGTGTTAATTTGAATTAAATTTCTGAGTCTCACTGGGTAACTGGAATGCCTGTATCAAGTAAATAAATGCATGCTGCTAGGGTTTTCAGACTTGTCCTCTTTATTCATACCAGTACCTATCCACTTGGCACTGCCTTCATTAGTGGTTTAAGTTTTAAGAAGGATTTTTACTGATGAACCCATGGGATACTAGTGCCATTTGACTTGGTTTCACACTGGATTGAATGAGGATATTGTTTTTTTAAGTAGTAACAGCTATGCACATTGAGTTCTTATTTAGACATGCACCATTATAGAAAAAGGTCTTCGGGACTGAGCAGTTTGTTGATTATTATCTATTGGCTTCCATATTATCAAATACATATATATATATACATTTTTTTTGTCCAGCCACTTTATGATTTTCACTTTATACAGTTACAGAGGTTAGTTGTTCATTTGGACAAATATTTATAGGCATGTATCAAGAACACTCTTCCAATTTTGATACCATTCCACTCCTAGATGGTTTTCATAGCTACTCCCCCACTCATCTATGCATGAGCAAATTATAAACTTTATCTTTAAATTGAATTTGGGACAAGAGCCTCTGATAGAAAATGGGTGTAAGAGGTTAACCCGCTAGGATACTGAATAGGTCCGCTGGCAACGGGTACCAACCTGTGGTATAAATAGGCAAACCCATCAGGGTACTAAATAGGCCTGTTGGCAATGTGGCATCTACCTGGGGAAGAAGCTTCTTAGATATTACAGTTACCGCACCGGAGTACTGAATGGGCTCGCTAGCAGTGGGTTCTGACTCTGATATATCTTTTAAAATCCTCATCTATACTTGTCTGTGTGAACAATGTACCTATGTAAATGTTAAAGAGAGGTCATGTGTGGGTTAAATGAAAATCTAAGGGAATTGTTGTAATAGCCAGCTGATAATCATCTTCAGATGCTCTAAGTTTTGGTTACCCGATCCTTGTTAGAAAAAGGTTTATGCCTTTAGAGTGTACTGGTGTTTACTGATTCAATGAACATAGCTGTGAACCTCAGTATTGGTTTTTCTTTTTCACTGCTCAAACTGTCTTGTGTGAAGTTGAGTCAAGATGGCCAGTACACCATTGGCTTCATTTAAGTACTCCTCTTGTCTTGTGTTTTTAAGGCACATGTTCTGGTCGAAAAAGTTCTATATGCATGAAGAGAAGGAAGTTTGTGCTCATGATTGAAGCTTTGAATACAAGAGTGAGATTGATTATCTATGAATTGTAGTTAATTATGTTTTTGTAATGCTAATAAATATTAGTTTCATGACTCAGCTCTGTTTCTCTGTGACTAGGTGAAGAAGCAACCATGGGATAAGACAATGGTGCCATGAGCTTGTTG
This sequence comes from Pseudotsuga menziesii, assembly GCA_001517045.1. NCBI lineage: Eukaryota > Viridiplantae > Streptophyta > Pinopsida > Pinales > Pinaceae > Pseudotsuga > Pseudotsuga menziesii. The sequence continues at coordinate 26,421 of LPNX010393078.1, forward strand.
GAGTAAAACAAATTTTCAATTAGTTTTACTTGCCTTTTCAACTCTTACAAGTGGTATATTTTGGGAAACCAGTCATTTGCTTTAATATCACTCCTATGCTGGTAATTATTTTTCACCCTCGTCATCTTGAAAATACCTTTGTATCTTAGACTGGCTGAGGTGCTGGATCGGGTGTCGGATGAGGTACCGGAATGAAAATTGGGAAATTGATATGTTACGTGGTAAAGGTAATGAATTCTGGGATAAGTCTTAATTGTTATAAATCAAGTATTATTATTATAAACCAAGTGCTTTTTTCCTTTAATATAAGTTCGATGAATTGTGGAATTACCATAATAACCTTGTCATCTATTTAGTTGATACCCCTCCGTTTCTTCGTAAATCATTTTGTGGCATTGACCTTTGGCAATATTTCATTTCTTTATTATTAATTTGCCATCCTTAATATAATTTATGTCATTTGATATATTTCAATTGGGATTCTTAAACGCCATGGTTAAAGATGTCTTAAGGTTACGGGTTGATCAAAACGTGTTCATATGGTCACAATCCAATGCAACGTGGGAAGTACATGCCTCAGTTTACAATGGTTTTCTTTACCACATCCATCATTATCATTACCTTCACTTCCTATCATTACCATCCTTTGCTATTATTCTTTCGGCTTGTTTCCAGTTTTCACCATCGCTAGCGAGAGAAAGATTGATGAAGTTTTGCATTGTCTTCGAATTGACTGTATGATATTTGTTAATTTGATGTCTCCTCTTTTCTTGGTCTCCACGATGCTTAACCGGCATGAACCCTCGGAGTATGGGCAGTTATTAGCCATGCCTAAGTTTTTAGCCTGCAAAGAGATGTTTATTCGAGCTGGGTGGCATTATTTCTTGACCAATTTGCAGGGGCATGATGATGTTGTCTCCTTGCAATTAGCCTTAGGATTTGATGGATACATAGCTAAGGTCGGGTCACTATAATTTCCAGTTACAGAGAAGTCAATTGCATTGGCTACCGGGCTTACACGCACAAGGGATCGTTGGTTTAAGAATTTTCGGTTGCCACAAAAAGATTACGACTGTGTCTTCAAACCTGAATTTTTGGCCTCGAAAGGTGAGAAAGGATTCTCAAAGCTTTGGGTTAGAGAAGAATTTCACAATTCCTTAATGATCATCACCAAGCTCATTATGTGTGAAGGTCAATTCTCTACCTTCAAAGCCTGTCACTTTCGCCTGCTTGCTCACTTTGAGTTCGGTAAGCTTCTTAACTTTCCATTTTATTTCTGGAAGAGCTTGGGTAAGATGGCCTCGCGAGTTAGGAAAAACATAGAGAATCCTACTCATAGTCTATACCATCATGGGCTTATCAAGATGCTTATTTTAGCTGAGTTAAAGAAGAAGGATTAGGTATGGGAGCAATTCATATATGAACTGTCCAATTCCCATCTTAAATCATCCCTGGGTAATGATTTATGTGAACCTCTTATCCCTAATCTTGTTGACAAAACATCCTCTGTAAATGTTTTTGTACATCAAACCAGCCATACTCAGGAACCAGCAGTCAAGAGCTGTAAAAAGACTGGTCCATCCCATATTAAGAAGTCTTGGGGGTCTAAAGGGTAGTGTGTAAACTCTCAGTTTGGGGGGGAGAAAGGTCAGTCTGGTAATGAAAATTTTCTTACTTCATCAAATCGAAGATTTACCCATAGTATGGCTATTCAAGAGAAGAAAAGGGAATCTAAAGGTAAGGCACCTGTACATGTCCAGTTGTCCTCATCCACTTCTTCTTCTACCCATGATAATTCTAATTCTCATGGTTCCCATCATCATTCCTCCATACCGAGTCCTGTCAATGAGCCTTCCTTACCAGCATCACCTTCCAAATCTGGTCCGAAGTCTACTAAGTCTCATCGGTCAGATGTCTCAGCTCAGGGAAACTTTAAGTTGACTAAGAAATTACAGGAGTGTGTTAGATTGGACCGATTTCTCAAATAGGAAAATGCAATTTTGAAGGCTAAGGTAGCCTCTTTACAAACCTTAGTTGATGATATTACAGGGTCTAATTGCAGTCTCAGGAAATAGTTAAAGAAAAAGGAGAAACAGTTTGAAAAATTGATTAGTGTACAACAGCAAACAACTCCATCTCCTCCTCAAGTACAAGTCCTGTTTAATAATTCAGCCTCGGTTTCTGGAGTTTAATCCAAATATTGGTCATCTATTTTGAGTTCCAAATTTTTTCTGTCTGAAACTTTCTTGTATAGGGACATGCAAGGTCTTCAGTCTGGGGGAGATGATGGCCTCCTATTTTTGCTTGTTTAGCACTATGTTTTCTAGTTCAACATTCCATGAAATCAGGTAATAATTAGCTTTATTTAGTGATGTTTTGTGCTTGGTTATTCCTTTTGAAGAGCAGCATTGCAAGGTGCTTTGGCAGATGACTTTTTAATATTTTTCATTGTTTATTTATTATTTTTTTTGGTTTTTATTTGTATAATGAAACCTTTAGTTTTTATTTCTCATGCATTGGTATTTTTGTTGTTGACCCAACGCTTCTCCCAGTGCTTAAAGAATATATGTTGACTAAACTAGAGATTTGGGGGATTTCGTTTCCAGAGGAGATGTCTTGCTTGGTTTCAGATCGCTTGCCAAAGGAGATGCATGAGAAGTTACCTAGGTGTTGTTTCGTAGCTGTCCTTTGCTCAAGTAGTTGTTTGCCTCCATCTTTAGCAGTTTATGGATTACAGGGGATTCAAATCCATCTTTTGGTTCATGTATGCCGAGATAGGTGTAGAGTTGTTAGGATGGGGTCGATCCTTGCTCCATGGTCGATTTTATTTTGTATTTCAAATATAAAATGTGACTTGGAAACCCTAAGTAGGGATACGAGAGAGAATACACTGTAAACTCTATTTTTATTAATTGATCAAGTGTTTATATTATTAAGGATTTAATTTCTGACTTGTAGGCGTTGAAGGCAGGGCCCACCTTCAACTCTGAACATCTGTGCATATCATTGTTTTCTTTCACTGTAAGTGAAGTCATATTACATATTTTAAGACTGATTTCGTAAATGAATACCAATAGCTTTATTCACTTGTGATTTGGGAATGAGATTCGTGTTTACATGAAACTAGTCGATGTCATTACAATATGTAGGATGAACTTGACTGTATTCAGTTTGCTATAGGATTCATTTAACATAGGATTGAAAGTGGATTCGAATTTTAGACTTCTTTTATTTCCAGCGTGGTATCGATTATTGGATGGTTACAATTCTTGTTTAAGAATTCTTTTAGGGTTATAGAATCTACAAAGCTGTGAAGTATTTTAAAGGAGTGGATTGTATTATTTTTAAAGAGTGTGAAAGAACTTGCAGTACTTATTGAATCCATAGAGGTCTTAGAGACTTTAGTTTATAGAGTTTCTAGGGTTTCCCAAACAGCATTTTGGATTGGCTATATAGGGATTGGAATTATGCTCTCATGATATGGAATGAACTTAAGTAAAAGAATCATAGTCCATTAATAGGTGACAACATTGTTTCCATGGTTTGAAGATAAGTTTTACAAGATAGGAAAATGAGAGTGAGTGTGTATTTTCTGAATAGTTTAAATACATTATTGTGAGCGTAGAACACATGTAGAGTATATTTGTTGTCAGCAGAAGATAGGTTTCATTCTATTAACTATTTGTGAAAGATTTCCGGTTAAGAAGAGACATCATAGGATTCTGTATGAGTGATGATTGCAGTTTTTAGAAAGATATAAGATTGATGCAGGGTATTCATTTTTTAGGCAAGTTTGAAATTAGGATTTTCCTTCAACAAATTATTTGCTGGCTTGGTTACTTGTTTTGAAGAACAGATCGATAACTAGCATAGCTTAAAGTTGCTATAGATTACATTGGATTTGATAGTTTTGTAGATTGTAAGACAGGGATCAGCAAGCTGATTCCCTTTCTTTAGATCAGACCTAATAACTCTTGGCATTGATTACTTGATAGAATAGTAGTTTCATCAATTACATTCTGTTTCTTTGTCTATGAGTAAATTAAAATGACCCTAGGCATGAAAATTGAAACCACTTTGCCCGCACATATGCTGTAGCAGCTTGAAGTATACGTATTCCGGTTGTTAATTAACTTAAGGTAAATTAATTAGTGATAATTTTACCCAACAAATACATTCTGAAGTTACAAATATAGCAACACTCCATCTTAACTAGGAAGGTATTATCTTGAAAAAGTTCATTAGCACAAGTCTTCATCACAGGATCATCATCAAAGATAGATCATCATCATCACTAGATCATGATCAAATATGGATCATCATTAGACTGGATCATTATCATCATCACTGCTCTCGTTATCTCGAACAAATTGTGCTATCTATCAATTCTACTCGTCATAGGAAGTTCTACAGAGCCAGCCCTTTTTCATGTTGGATGTAGACCTGGTCTCCATGTAGGTATTATTATTCAATGCTTATATTATCGGGATGGTAGGACACACCTACTACCATATGAGAAATTGTACAACACTTACATCCACTGGCATGGTAGGACACACGTACTACCATCCAGGGAAAGGCCCCAACACTTACATCCACTTGCATGGTAGGACACACCTACTACTATCTAGGGAAAGGCCCCATCACTTACATCCAATGGAATTGTAGGACACACCTACTACCATCTAGGGAAATGCCCCAACACTTACATCCATTGGCATGGTAGGACACACCTACTACCATCTAGGGAAAGTCCCCAACAGCTACATCCAATTTCATGGTAGGACACACCTACTACCATCCAGGGAAAGGTTTTGCACTTACATCCATCAGTATGGTAGGACACACCTACTACCATCCGGGGAAAGGCTCTGCACTTACATCCACTGGCATGGTAGGATACACCTACTACCATCCGAGGAAAGGCTCTGCACTTACATCCTCCAGCATGGTACGACACACCTACTACCATCCAAGGAAAGGCTCTGCACTTACATATGTTGGCGTGGTAGGACACACCTACTACCATATGAGGAAAGGATTAGCACTTACATATAACCATGGGAGGAACCAATCATGCCACCATGTCAGAAGGGCATAACACTTACATCTAACCATGGGAGGAACCAATCCTACCGCCATGTCAGAAGGTTACATCACTTACATTTGACCAAGGGAGGAACCAATCCTACCAACATGTTAGAAAGACACACAAACTCATCACTTCCTCTTGGAAGGAACCCTTATCTAGAGAACAACAAGCTTCTCCCTGAAGTACTCAAACTTCACTTTGGCTAATGGCTTGGTAAAAAAATCAACTATTTGCTCATTTGTCGCAACATACTGGAGCTTCACTGCTCCTCTCTGCACCATATCCTTGATATAGTGATATTTGATTTCAATATGATTTGAATTTTCATGGAAGATCACGTTCTATGAAAACATCACACAACTCTGGTTGTCGCAATATATACAAGTAGCATCCAACTGAAGATCAAAAAAATCAAATAGCAGCTTCCTCAGTCACATTGCCTCACAACTAGCTGAACAAGCTATGACATACTCTAATTTGGATGTACTTAGTTCCACGTAGGACTGCTTCTTGCTAAACCAAGAGATCACACTTGATCCTAGACTGAAGCAGTAATCTGAAGTGCTCTTCCTATCAATGGCACTTCCTGCCCAACCTGAATCCACATAACCTTCCAGGTTAATATTTTTATTCGCCTTGTACTTGAACCCATAATAAACTATACCCTTCAGGTACCTCAGAATATCCTTTGTAGCAATTAGGTGAACATGTCTCGGATCTGTCAGGAACTGGCTCAATGTGTTCATAGAAAATAAAATATCTGGTCTCATATTTGTTAGGTACATCAATGACCCAATCATCTGACGATACATCGTAGCATCAACTGAATCTGATGAAGCATCACTCAATAGCTTCAGGTTTGATGCCATAGGTGTGGTCATGGCCTTGAAGTCCATCATCCCAAACCTCTCAAGGATGTCTAATGCATACTTCCCTTGTCCCAGGGCTATTTCATCTACATTCTACCACACCTCCATGCCTAGAAATTAGTGCATTATACCCAAGTCTTTCATCTCAAACTCGGTAGCAAGCTTCCTCTTCTTGCGACTTTAATGAGTTCCTCTTTTCCTGTCAGGGACAATTCATTGACATGTAGCAAGAACACCACTAGTCTTCTACCTTCAACCTTGAAGCAAATATTGGAGTTCGCTTTACTCTTAGTAAATCCTAGATACATCAATAATCTGTCCATCCCATTGTATCATGTCGAACCTCGGGATCTTCTACAGTCACTCCCTCTCAAGCAGAGCATCATTCTCCCTCTTCCTTTCATACTCTATGTATTGAACTATTTTTCACTAGAGTGACAAGTATCTTCCTCTTCTATTAATACTCTATGTATCCATCTAGGGTCACTAGATACCAAGATCCTCTATCTTGAACCTTTTCAAAAGTTCTTCTCGCACCCATCTGTGAGATTGTCATCCTCTATAGGTTTTCATCTTCAACCTTGTAGAAAAGGTTAAGATCTTCATCACTTTAGGTGATATTCAAGCTCCTCGTGTATTTTTTATCCCATGGGTGTCTTATGAGCTCATACAAGGCCTTCTTCAATTTTCACACATGAGTCTTCCTGTCATGTGTCTCAAGTCTCAGTGGCTGTAAATGTCACTTCGTAGTCTATTCCTTCTTTTTGTGAGAATCCTCGTGTTACAAATATTGACTTGTATCCCATGATGTTTCCATATACTGCATGCTATATTTTTTATATCCATATGAAAGATACTGTGGACTTCCCTTTAGGTCTCGATACCACATCCTAGACACCATTCTTCTTGAACTGGTGCACTCCTTTCCTTTCTTCTTTGCTATTTCTTCATAGCTGGAAGGTTCTACATCAATGATGTCGCTCAATAGGGTCACATAATTGCACTGTGTCTGAGACCTCTTTCTTTCTTTAAAAGTATTGTCATATTATTCTTCATCTTGAATTATTTCTCGAATCATCGTCACTTGTTCTTCGAAATAAGTCTCATCCTTCTTTTCTTGTAGGTGATTGTATGTGATATTTCCTACAACTCAAATGCATTAGTTGTATGGTTAGAAATATTTCATAAGGCATATTCATAATGGAAAATTCTTGTGCATAAAGATATAATCATGCAACTATATACAACATTCATCCATATCTCATGGAAACTTTCTAGATGCTTTCCATCTCTACAATGAGATCATTGAGATTGTGCACTAATCCAATATGTCAACAAGGAGGTTTCATTCTAGATAACTAGCAATGGAGAGTTGTATAGCACCATGGGCTACTTACCCATCACATGCATATTAGTAGTATACTATCATTAATGAAAACATTCTATCATGCATAACACATCAAATGAATATAAGCAAATGCATAACAAAATAATATCACGAAAATGACAATTGAGTACTTATATTTATTTGTTTCATGGATTGACTCCTTCTTAAGCCTTCTTCTTCATCATCTTCTTCATTCAGAAATCAACATTTCTTATCCAAATGCTAATATGTATAAGAGGTTCTTCAAGAATTGATTCCTTCATATTCCTCATCACTTGAGGGATCTTCCTTGAATCGTGAGAGCTAGATCTTCATTTGCTCCCATCTTCTTTTCTCTTATTATGAGTCGAGATTCTTCTTGTGTGCAATCTTCCTAGAGTATACTCAAGGTAATCACTTCCTTCCGGAACACATTCCTTGAATGAATGAATCCCATGATCCTGGGAGGCCATTCAAGGTGGTTATAACAATATCTTATTCTTCTTTGATTGCTTCGTCATAGCATAGAACACTTCCTTTTGGTGTCTTCAAGGATGACACATGAGGGATGAGATGATATTCAATAGAACCTGCAATGATTCTCTTGGATCTAGACTTAGCTTCATCTCCCTCTGGCTCGTATAAATTCTTTACTCAAATGCTGATCTAAGTCAATTTCTTCAAGGATGACGAAGTTCCTATACTTCTTTTGATTTATATTCTTCCTTTCAAAATGTCTTGGTAAAGGAATCAAACATCTCTTTAGCTGTCTTTAGGGAGTACACCTATGGTATAAGGTGATCCTCTTGGACTTTACCAAGTTCTTCTTATGTAAGGATTTTAGCATCATCTCTCTCTTGAACTGGAACCTCTCCACTTATGTAGGTGTCCAATTCATTTTCTTCAAGAAGCAATGAGATACTATACTTCCATGCTTGGAAGTTGCCAGCTTCATCAAGCTGGTATGATTATTCATTTTGAAATGAGAACCTCAAATGTAAATAGAAAAATATTAGATCTTACTGATTTGAGGTGTCTATCCTGGTTTTGGATCTTGTTGATCTAGGGTTTGTCATAGAAACCCTAATTTTTAAAACATGGAATATTTCAAATCTGATTGGATAGAAAGATGCACCTACTCAAGGTGAGATGAGTAGCATACTCATTTTTCAAAAACTGTGATCAGAACTACAAAATATCTAATGCCCTAGTTTTCTTCAATTTCTTCTACATAATTTCCTGATATTGTTTCTGCAATATATCTGGAAGTAGTGCTTCTATGATTCCGAAATATCATATTGAGGTATCCTCATTTATTATCTTTACAACACCATAGTTTTGAGGAGAATTGGTTTCATCATTTGGGACTTATGAGAGTTTTCCCAAGGTGACTTATTTCAAGACTATTCATCATAACGAACTTGTACAGACTTCCACGTGTCGCTGTTTAACCTTCAGGGTCTAAAAAGTTTACCAAAGAAAGTAAATTACATTCCTTATCTAGAAAATCTTTCAAAATTTCATTTGGACCTTTGTAGACAGATCTATATGAATTTTCCCTAGTTTTCCTATTTAGGGATGAATCCAAGGAGAGGATGTAACCCTCATTTGGAGGAATCATATCTCCAAGAATATAGAGAATTTGAGGCTAAAATGTTTTCATAGAGTACATCAGGAATTTATCTTTGGCCTATAAAATTTTCAGCTCCTGAGCCTTTGCCAAGCTTGAGATATAGTGAATGTACCAAAACTATAAGTTTTAGTATTTTAGGGTTTTCAGGTCTGGGGTCAAATTAGGGTTTGAATTTCCTGAAGTTTTAACCAACCAAAAATTTCGATCTTGGTCTCTAAATTTTTATTTTGAGTAGGATATCAATCCTATGCTGGGCTCACTCAAAAATTCCTCTTTTGTGAAAATCCCTAATTTCACGCAGCAGTGACAGGTCAAAAACTGAAAATTCCTGGAATCAAAATCTGCTTGGACATAAAGATGTGCCCTTCAATGGAGAGTTAGACTAGCCTCTTTTTTTTATGATCTATGGAGGTAGACCCAAAAAGTAAGAAGCCTTAGCTTCTAGAGTTGCACAGTGGCTTTTTCTCAGGTTAGCTCTGATACCATGTTAGATTTTTATCATTTAGTCAATATGATCTTAGGATATTATATAAGAGAATAACATGCACATCAATAATCACAAGATACAAGAGACACAAAGAGTTTTCCTTAGGGAAACCATAAATAACAGAAAACATCAACTTCTTCAGAGATAGAATGAGAACCAATGGAAAAAGTAAAACCCAAAGACAAAAATATGATCTCCGACAATTGTTATATCTCTCATTTATGCGAGCTCTTCTTCTCTCACTCATGCACTACAATTGAGTGAGTCTATGTTGCAAATAGAGAGGCTCACTCTCTACTTATACTAGTTTTAGACTTGAAAATTACTTACCAGGTTCGACTTCACTAGGAGATTCTGATAACCCTAGTGCCCCTCAACTATGGGGACGTTTCCCCCGATCAACAAAGGAGGGTTAACCTCTATGAAATTACATGACTTGATTACATTAATGATTCTCCTCATAGGAACATCGAGGTACAATACATAAGATATACAAGTGAATACATTATGAACTTACAAATACATCAACATTTCAGGGCGGTTCTTAAAACCCCCCCGAAAAAGTCCTGAGAATTAGACTTTTGGGGGTTTTTAAACCACCCCCGCCCTCCCGAAAAAATCCAATTATCACAAATTTTGGGGGCATTTTTTACAACTTCCCACCCCACCAAAAAATTTCAATTCTTAGGACTTTTAGGAATGGTTTTTAAAAAACCCCCCTGAAAAAGTTCAATTCTCAGAACTTTTGGTGGGGGTTTTAGAAAGACCCACACTAAAGGTTTTTTTGAAGGAAGTTATTTGAACCCTACGCCCCCTATAAGTCATGAGAATTATACTTTTGGGGCCAGTTTTGGCTTGCAACGGTTATTCTAACCCCCCCCAAAAAAATTTAGGTCTTTGGGGGTGGTTCTTAAAAACCCCCCTCAAAATTCATGAGAATTGGACTTTTAGGGGCGGGTTTAAACTCCCACCCCCCCAAAAAAATTCCAATTCTCAGAACTTTTGGGGGTGGTTGTACCCCCCCAAAAGTCCAATTCTGAAGACTTTTGGGGGCGTTTTTTAAAAGAACCCCCCAAAAGTCCAATTCTCAAGAATTTTGGGGTGGTTTTTAGGAAGAACCCCCCTAAATGTGTTTTTGAAGGAGGTTGTTAGAAAATCCCCCCTAAAAGTCACAAGAATTAGAATTTTGGGGGTGGCATTTTGGCTTGTGGCCGTATTGTTCCCCTAGAAGTTTTTTTTAGGTCTTTTGGGGTGGTTCTTAGAAAACCCCTCAAAATTCCAAAGAATTGGAATTTTGGGGCCAGTTTTTAACCCTGCTCGCCCAAAGTCCAATTGTTAGGACTTTTCAGGGCGGTTTTAAAACCCCCTCCCAAAAGTCCAATTCTTAGGACTTCTTTTGGGGGGGTTTATAAACACCCCCCCCAAAGGTGTTTTTGAAGGATTTTTCTAGAAAACCTCCCCTTAAAGTCATAAGAATTAGATGTTTGGGGTGGTTGTTTTAAAACAGCCCCCAAAATCTCATCTCTCATGACTTTTGGAGGGGTTTTTTTAAAGAACCCCAGCTAAATATATTTTGAAGGCATTTTCACCTTGCGATTGTTTTTTTAACCCCTCCCCCCCACCCTCTCCCAAAAAAAAATATTTTAGGCCATTGGTTGTGGTTCTTACGCCCACCCCCCCAAAAGTCCTGAGAATTAAAATTTTGGTGGAATTTTTTTAAAATCCCTCCAAAAGTACAATTCTCAAGACATTTGAGGGCGGTGTTTAACCCCCCCCAACCAAAAAAAAAGTCTTGTTGGAATTTTGGGGGGTGGTGTTGGAAATACACCCCCAAAAGTCCTGTTGGACGTTTTTTAGGGGGGGTGGTTTGGAAAGACCCCTCCTAAAAGTACTATTGGAATTTTTTAGCGGGGGGAAGTGGAAATACCCCCCCCCCCCCCCCCCCCCAAATTCCAACATGACTTGGACTTTTTGGGGGGGTTTGGAAAGACTCCTCTCCAAAATTTCAACATCACTTTGAATTTTGGGGGGATTTTTGAAATACCCCCACCCAAAAGTCTCGTATGACATCGTAGCCTTTTTTTTTAGCATGAGTCATAAGTATTATAGAATGCTCATTGGAATTTCCACAACCACCATGTCCCTACCTTGGTGTAGAACGTATTTTGTGAGACATCTTTAGATGAGATCATTGCACAGAGTGGTAAATATTCTACACTTCGACTGAGAGGGTAGGTGCAGTTATTTTGCACTTCACCATCACCACAAGATCTGGAAAGAGTTCAGCCTTCACAAAATTGTGTAGGAAAGAGAAAATGAGGGAGGAGGCATTGAATGAGCTTCCCATAGGAGTGATACAAAAAATTTGAGGCCCAGTTAAGATCACCATTGCTCTGCATGGTGGATCATGGTACCTGGTTACGAAGGGGAAGTCACTTCTCATCATTAGACTAGAGAAACCATGTAGATCAAGGGAGAAGAAATCATGTTTCATTAATTCCTTAAGTAAAGTAATACATGTATATCACTATATGAACATGTGTCATCATAGGAAACATAAAACCACATGTTGTTACCACAAGCAATGATATCTTATCAATAATATAAATAACGAAGAATCACTTTCTAACTAACTAATAATATTCATTGTTGTTTATGAGTGTAGTAATGACAACTGAATAATTCCATGTTCATTTCCTTAAGGGATAAACTAAATATGAATAGGATATACTAACAAGCATTAAAATGAATTTTGGTACAACACTATCTTTGTAAAATTGCCAGGCCCATTGACATTGGGAAAATGAAATACAAAATGAATATGAGGGATGGCACAAGTGAACCATCAAAAATGGAATCATAGAAACCTCACAGGGAATAAATAATCCTCCCTAATATTAGATATACAATATTGGATAATAAATTGGGTTTATAAGTGCATCAATGTATGCCGCATTAAAGAAGAAAGAGGTGTTGTTCTTCAAATAATTGTTCCCATATTCTGTTGTAAAGTCATACACAATTCATTTCATTATGGGCCTTGTTCTCATCATTAAGCTTGGTTAATGTTTTAATAATTCATATGACCATCCCTTTCAACTCTGGAGAACTAGGTCTCTAACTATTATAATTTGAGGAATCCCTAAGGTGGTTCACAATGTGTGGAGGAAACTAGGATAGAGAGTTGCACTAGGATGTAGAGGTTCATCTTGGTTATATGCATAATGAAAGCATTATAAAAACTAGTCCTTAATGAGTGTGATACAATAAATAACCAGTGAACCACTTTACCTATGAGAACCATTTATTTCTGATCATTCATGCTGTTGAATATTGAGGGAATTTATTTTTTCTGAAGTGATGGAACATGCATGGAAACTCAAAACCATAACTATAATGTTTTGATGACACATGTTCTTTCAAAAGTGGTGAACACTTGTTCAACATAAAGGTGTTTTAGCAACCAAAATTTCATCCATAATGAAAAAAAAGGTGAAAATAAACCAGTTAAAGATATGGTTTATGTTCACGATAAGTTGCAATTATTGTCCCATTATTGTGACAAGTCGAATATATATAACTCATGTACAAATTGGGGAAACAATTAAGAGTAGGGAAATTCAGAGATGGAGAATTGGTTTTGGAACAAGTGATGAATGCTCCTTTTGATGATGATGATTGTGGTGCAATTCCACCCCATGTAGTTTCCCTGACCAACACTCCAAAATTAGGGGCTTCATGATCAATTACATCTATATAATCAACTCCAACTTCACCTCCATCTCCATTATCGCATGAAATTTTATGGGGAAATATTCATGGTGGTGCAAAGATAAAGGAAAAGTAGATAGAAATTAGAATTATTGTTTCATGCTTTTCCCTAATTTATATGTCATGGAGTTTATCTCAATTTAGTGTTTTGGGCATTTATCTCTTCCTAATAAAATTATCATTTTAGATCTTATGCAATATTCCTATTTTCCAACCGTAAGTCTTGGTCATGTTAATAGTTGACAAAAAACCTATTTCATTCAATAATTAAATGGTCTATTTCCTCATAAATAGTTTAAAAATTTGTAGGTTGGTAATTGCTAAATGATTGATTCTCAAATGAATAAATGATTAATCATTAATCTACTATGAATGGAATTTATTACTTCATAATAATGTAGTATTCATATACAAGTAGAAAAAAAGTCAAGTATTCAAGTGTTCAAAGATTAATCAATACTTTTTGTCATTTCTTCTGAAAGATATAGGCCTAACAGGTCATCCAAGGCTCTAGGCTGGTGATCTTCATGTGAAGTCCAAGCACCTAGATCCCCCACCATAAATTTGCACTATGCATCGAATACGTATAGTGAGGTTGGCCCTTATACACCCATATGGACTTTAACACGCTGCCAATGTGGGGTAAATCCCAATAGGTCAGTCAATCACCATCATTGATCACTTGACCAGATGGTTGTTGAAACTTCACCTACAACTCTTCGTTATTATCCACTGTGATTTGAAATCGATGCTCAATTCTGCTAGTTGATACGATTTTGAGCTCTACACTTATGTTTACATTGTTTTAGCTTCAATTGCATCATATGCATTCAATATCTGATATTTCTATTGATACATAAACTTTTTTAATAGGTTAACAGACTTGACTGATTCGGTATCTGTATTTTGTCATGGTGACTATGATCATGTTTTGACATAGTCTTCCTCCACAAAATCATTGTTAAATGGTTTTTATCATTTATGATCACAACATTTGATTGAAGGTAGGGTGTTCTACTACTTGGACAGATCATTTTGTTGATGGAATAGTATCATCACTCAAGGTTTCCTCAACTAGAAACTTCTATTTACTCCACTACTTGATCAAACTTAATGTATTTAAACAAGGATCAAGACTCAGACTCCTTCAATGCTTCAATAATACATCTGTTACAAGAGGATCAGTCTTCTATAACATAACTTACCATCTACTTGTCCAATTCACTTCCTAGGGTAATTCCTTTTCCAACAGGGTCACATTCATTTACAGATCTACCATAACTTTATTTTGAACGTTCTTCTTAGAGCTGTCAATACTTCCATGTAATAACCGAGTACCTCACATCCAACACAATAAGAAGGAGGACCATTCCAGGGTATAAGGAAAAATATAGGATCTTATGTTGTCATGGTCCTTGTGTAGGGCCCTACACATAATTAATTTACCTTACGAGTGAGATATCGTGTCCATTTCAATATGTGTAACTTTGATAAGGATGATTATTCTTCCCTGTAGCATGGCTCAAGAACTAAATTTAGGGTCATATGCCATATTAATTTTCTATGTGATTTATGGTCCATGCATGTTAAACTAGACTACGACATAAGAACTATATATGGGAACTATATCCTACATGTAACAATGTGGCTCATGAGTGATGTGTCGTAAGGCCTTGAGACAACACATAATCTCTATGGAGGGAATATTATTTCAACTAAAAATGGGATATGTTTGTATTTTGATATTTATAACATATATAATTGATCTATTGGCCCATACCATGGTATAGGGATTAAATTTATGTCCTAAGTTCACACTGTTTGTTTACGAGGTCATGGACCATCATGATTCCCTTTACCATCACATAGCATGAATCTGCATAGAAAATATCTACTATACATGTGATATATGGTCATCATTTTGAAAACTTGTGCATAAGGGATGGTTCTTGATGCGTGACTTAAAATATCGTCAAAACTATGGTCTTAGGATGTAACGTTTGCCTCTAAATCTCATGTTCCATATGGGAGGGCCCAAATTAGCACCACAAGCCCTCGAGATTGAATATTTGGAATGCAAGTTAGATATGGTCATGGAAATTTTGAGGTTCATAACAACATGGATGGTTACAAATGATACCAAATTAAAGGTTTCATGAGTCGTAATTTGGTGGGTTCCTTATCCACTCCGCAGGCCTTATAAATGGTAACTTTGTCATGTGAGTAGGATATGGTGTCCATTTAAAGTTTGTTACACCAAGTCAAATTCAATGAAAAAAATGTAGGTTATTGGGTCAAAAATTTAGTGTACTCTAAGGCTCTTCATGGAAGCCAAGAATGGTTCTCATGGCATGAGCTATCATTCATGGACAAAATTTAGGGCCTTAACGATGACAGTGATTATGACGAGGATTGAATTTTTATTTTGATTAGGGTTTAATTGGTTAAGAGGTTAGGGTATTTAGGAATAGGGGGTTTTAAGGTGTCATGGTTATGATTTGGTGATTTTATGGTCACTATGGTCATTATGGTCACATTAGGGGGTTAGGGAGTTTAGGGGGGGGGGGGGGTTAAAAAACCACCTCCAAAAGTCATTAAGATTCGAATTTTCTTTACCTATCTTGATAGTTTGGGATAAAAGGTTCTACATAATTTAATTGCTAGTTGTTAGGGTTTTTAGTGGATAGGTTCCTTATGGTCACTTTATGATGTATGAATTGTGCAAAATACATAGTCACTATGGTCACATTGGTCGCATTAATTAGAACTTAAGGGATTAGATGGTTAATGGGTTAATGGATTTGGGATTAGGGATTTTATAAGGATTTAGGGTTACCATTCAATGGGTTTATGGTAACTATGGCCATTAAGGTCACATTAGGGTGGTTAGGAGTTAGGTGTATAAGTAGGTTTATGTTTAAGGGTGAAGGGATTAGTTATTAGGGGTTTTATTAGTTAGGGGAATAACATATTAGAGTTAATTGTTGGTGGATAGTCCTTCATTTTCATTTCATGAAGTGTGATACAACTCCCATAGTACCACTATGCACAATTTAGAAGTTGTAGGGATTCCTATTTCCATGTTTTCCACATGGTTTCATTGAGTGACCACTTTTTACTTTCCTATTTCATCTTAGATTTATTTTGGGTTTAGTGTAAAGGGAACATATGGGAAAGGTATTTTTAGGGCTCACCTTGTAGGCTCCACTATAAGAGATCTATAGGCCAATTATTCAATCCTTGTCGAATCGAATTCCTAGAAGAATAAAATAACATATTTTGAAGTAATTTGAGAAGAGGGGCTCTAAAATAAGAACTTGATTTAGCCTTTTTACAACGTGAATCAACTCTCCACACCAATTTCTCCAAGTGAAGATAGCATTCGTTGGAAACACATCCACAAATTATCAATGCTCTGAAAGGTCCAGGATAATCTAGCTTGCCACATCCAACCTTTACACTCATCCTTTCTTTTGAAAAAGGGAATTTGTTGTGGTTAGGTATTCTCTAATGATTCAATGTTCCTAATTGGGGAGGCACTTAATCCTACATAATTTTTCCAAACATTCATCTATAATTTGGCAGGGATCAATGAACCCATATAAATTAGTTATATTTCCCTTTACCCTTGAGTCTAAAGTATAAATCGCTAGTCATCCATCATTAGGTGGTAAGTTGGTTTTCTAGATCCATGTTTATGGGATCCTACATCATTTCCATAACTCTTGAAAATACTCTTAGTACTCCAGTCATCCAATAACATCCTACCAATATCATTTTGGTGAACTTATACATGTTATAGATTTTTCATTTTGTTTCTTGAATAAACACTAAGTCTATTTTTTCTACACTTATTTTGTTTTTCAATTTTTTTTGCTTAGGTGCATTATTTGTTAGAATTTCATCATTAAGCTAGCATTATATTAGGATCTTTACTGAGAGAATAACAAGAACAACAATCAAACAAAAGACACAATGAACACGGTGTTTATCCTCAGGGAAACCATAAATGGAGAAAAACCCGCAACTTCCTCAGAGATAGAATCGACACTAAAATAGAAAAGCCCCAAAATAGTAAGTGATCTCCCGACAGTAGTAACCTTCTTCTTATCTAGCCCCAGTGTCTTCTCCTTCATCAAATATGCACTACACTTGAGTGTGTATGAGTTGTGTTATAAATAGAGACTCTAGTTCTCTATTTATACTAATCCCGACATGACTAAAACCCTACCAGGGCCGAACTCTACTAGGAGAGTCTATTAACCCTAGTGCCCTAGAACTGTGGGGACTTTAACCCTTAGACAATCGAAGGGTTACTCACTATGACTTGACATGACTTGTTTACATTATTGATTCTCCCGATTGTAACATCGAGGCATGACAACATGACTCAATTACATTATAGATACGTCCTGGAATAAAAATCAGGTTACAATACATAAGATACATAGATGAATACATTCCAAAGTTACAAATACATCAACACTCCCTCTTAACTAGGAAGGTATTCTTTCGACACAATTTTTAGCATGGGTATTCTTATCTGCATCAACTGGATCATCTCGTCATCTGCATCTCAGGTCCTCTGAGTCTTTCAGTCATCTTCATATTCAAGTCATCTTCGTCTTCAAGTCATTGGATCTGGATCATCTCTTAATCTGGATCATCATGGGATATCATCACTGGATCTGGATCATCATGAGGTATCATCACTGGATCTGGATCATCACTGGCTATCATCACTGGGTTTGGATCATCACTTGATCTGGATCATCACTACTGGATCATCATCACTAGATCTGGATCATCATCACTCAATTTGGATCATCATTGGGAATCATCACATGTGCTATCTCTTGATTCTTCTTCTCATGGGAACCTCTACAGAGCTAGTCCTTTTTCATACTAGATAAGGCATCACAAAGCTGGTCCTTTTTCATACCAGATGAGGCAGCTACTTAGAGCTAGTCCTTTTTCATACTAGATGAGCCTTCCTAGAGCTAGTCCTTTTTCATACTAGGTAGGGCATCACAGAGATGGTCCTTTTTCATACCAGATGAGGCATCACAGAGCTGGTCCTTTTTCATACCAAATGTGGCAACTACTCAGAGCTAGTCCTTTTTCATACTAGATGAGCCTTCCCAAAGCTATTCCTTTTTCATACTAGGTAGGGCATCATAGAGATGGTCCTTTTTCATACTAGATGAGGCATCATAGAGCTGGTCCTTTTTCATACCAGGTGTGGCAACTACTCAGAGCTAGTCCTTTTTCATGCTAGATGATCCTTCCGAGAGCTAGTCATTTTTCATACCAAGTAGGGCATCACAGAGATGGTCCTTTTTCATACCAGATGAGGCATCACAGAGCTGGTCCTTTTTCATACCAGGTGTGGCAGCTACTCAGAGCTAGTCCTTTTTCATACTAGATGAGCCTTCCCAGAGCTAGTCCTTTTTCATAATAGGTAGGGAATCATAGAGCTGGTCCTTTTTCATACCAGATGTGGCATCACAGAGCTGGTCCTTTTTCATACCAGATGTGGCATCATAGAGCTGGTCCTTTTTCATACCAGATGTGGTAGCTACTCAGAGCTAGTCCTTTTTCATACTAGATGAGCCTCCATTGAGCCATCACTTTTTCATGATGGATGTGCCATCTACACAGAGCTAGTCCTTTTTCATACTAGATGTGTCTTCATAGAGCCAACCCTTTTTCATGTTGGATGTGGCATCCACATATACCTGACAATGGAAGGAACCAATCCTCTCACCATGTCATAGCTCTTACATCCGACCATGGAAGGAACCAATCCTCTCACCATGTCGGAATGGCACAACACTTACATCTGATCATGGAAGGAACCAATCCTCTCATCATGTCAGAATGGCACAGCATGGACACATCACTTACTCTTGGGAGGAACCTCGATCTGGAGAAAACCAATCTTCTCCCTGAAGTGCTGAAACTTCACGCTAGCCAATGGATTATTCAACACATCAGCTATATGTTCGTCCATCACAACATACGGGAGCCTCACTACTCCTCTCTGCACCATATCCCTAACATAGTGATACTTGATCTCAATATGCTTCGACTTGTCATGGAATATTGGATTCTCTGACAACTTTACACAGCTCCTGTTGTGACAGTATATAAAAGTAGCATCTAATTGGAGATCAAACAAATCAGACAGTAGCTTCCTCATCCATATTACCTCACAACTAGCTGAACAGGCTACAACATACTCTACTTCAGTTGTACTCAGTGCCACACAGGATTTCTTCCTGCTAAACCATGATATCACACATGATCCCATATTGAAGCAACACCCTGAAGTGCTCTTCCTATCGATGGCACTGCCTGCCCAATCTGAATCAACATAACCCTCTAGGTTAATCTTTTGATCAGCCTTATACTTGAGCCCATAATCAACCGTACCCTTCAGGTACCTTAGAATATGCTTTTCAGTAGTCAAGTGAACATGTCTCGGATCTGTCAAGTATTGGCTCATGGTGTTCACGGAAAATCAAATATATGGTCTCGTGTTCATTAGGTACATCAAGGACCCAATCATCTAACGATACATTGTGACATCAACTATGTTTGATGAAGCATCACTCAATAGCTTCAGGTTTGATGCCATAGGTGTGGTTAATTCCTTGCAGTCCAACATCCCAAATCTCTTCAAGATCTCTACTGCATACTTTCCTTGTCCAAGAAAGATTCCATCTGTAGTCTACCACACCTCCATACCTAGGAAATAATGCATCATTCCCAAGTCCTTCATATCGAACTCAGCAGCAAGCTTTCTCTTCGTATCAGCAATCAACCCCTCCATACCTATCACAAAGAGATCATCTACATATAGTAGAAGTATCACTGGGTTGACACCTTCCACCTTGTTGTAAAGGTTGGAATCTGCTTTACTCTTAGTAAAGCCCAAACTGGATAGAAAGCTGTCAATTCTTTCGTACCATGTCCTAGGTGCCTGTTTCAAACTGTACAGGGATTTCTTTATTCTACACACATGAGACTCCCTGTCATGTGTCTCAAAACCGAGTGGCTGATCCACATACACTTCGTCTTGTACTACACCATTCAAGAAAGTAGTCTTGACATCCATTTGGTGTATCTTCCATTTCATCACTGCAGCCAGAGCAAGTACCGATCTGATGGAAGTGTATCTGGATACAAGTGCAAAGGTTTCTTCATAGTCTATTCCTTCTTTTTGAGAGAAACCTTGAGCCACAAATATTTCCTTATACTTTTCAATGCTACCGTCTGCAACATGCTTGATCTTGTAGATCCATTTGGAAGTTACTACTGACTTCCCTTCTAGTCTTAGGACAACATCCCAAACATCATTCTTCATGATCGATTGATACTCTTCGATCATCGCATCCTTCCATTCCTTCCATTCTGCCACTTCTTCATACATAGTAAAGCTACATAACTGGAACAGGATGTAGTCCTCTTTCTTTCTCTGAGATTCTCTTCTGGAACCCCATATCTTTCTGTACCTTGGATCATCTCTTATACCCAATAAGGTTTCCTCTTGTGAAGATTCTTCTCCTTTGGTGGATCTACAGGACTTTGTGGTTCTTCAAATTCTCAATATTCTTCTTGAGTTGCTTCGTTCATGATTATATCATGAATTCTGGGAGCTTCTTCTTCTTCAGGTTCTTCAGCAGGTTTCTTTCTGGATTTGATGTAGGCTAAATCTTCGTCAAATGTTACATCCCTACTGATGTCAATATTTTTGAATCCTGGGAATTATATTCTGTAAGCCTTCAAGATTTCAGAGTACCCCACAAATATACCCTTCTTTCCTAAAGGATCTAATTTTGTTCTCTTCTCTTTTGGAATGTGTATGTATATAGGATAGTTGAATATTCTGAGATGGATGACTTCTGGTTTCTCGTCAGAGAATAATTCTTCAGGATTCTTGTTCTTTAGTACTCTATGTGGAGTACGGTTCTATACATACACTGCTGTTCTGGTTTCTTCTGCCCAAGGTGCATAGGAAGATCTTGATCATGAAGCATAGCTCTTGCAGCTTCCATGATGGTTCTATTCTTCCTCTCTGCAACCCCATTCTGTTGTGGATTGTAAGGAGTGGACAACTCCCCTTTAATCCATGAGTCCTTACATAGTTCCTTGAACACATTTGAAGTGAATTCTCTGCCATTGTCTGATCGAAAAGTCTTGATCTTCTTTTCAGTTTGGTTCTCGATCAAGGATTTGAATTCCTTGAACTTGCTAAACACTTCATCTTTATTCTTCATGAAGTAAATCCATGTCTTCCTAGAAAATTCATCAATAAAATAAACATAGTGCACATACCCACTTAGTGAGCTTGATGACATTGGCACACATACATCAAAGTGGATGATTTCTAAGATTCCTTCTGCTTTGCTCTCACTACTTGGAAATGTCTTCTTTGTATTCTTTCCTTTCACACATCCTTTTCAAACCCCTTCATGTTTTGCTTGTATTTCTGGAAGACCTTCAACAGCTTTGCTTGCAAGTGGTAGTGCTCTATAATGCACATGTGCAAGCCTTCTATGCCAAAGTTCATTTGGTTCTACTGTGTCATGAACCAAAGCTTGATCTGGTTGGCCCTTCAACTTGTATAGACCTCCTTCTTGTTCTTCGATCACGATTGCATCATTAAAAGTATTTTCTTTTGGCCACATAAGAACTTGGCCATCTACAAAAGCAACCCTCATTCCTTTTGCATCCAATGCAGATATGGAGAGGAGGTTCTTCTTTAGTCGTGGAACAAATAATACATTCTTCATATTCAAAGACTTTCCAGAGTCTAGCTTTAAGAAGGATTCACCACTACCTTTTATTAGATACTGGTAGTCATTCCCAAGTTTCACCTTGTGAGGTGACTCATGTTCAGATAGATTTACAAATGATTCTTTGAATCCTGTCATGTGCTTGGAAGCACCACTGTCTATAATCCAATCATTGCTTCCATGTGAAACAGTTCCCATGAGAGCAGAGATCAATACATATTCATCCTCACTTGAAGAGTCATCACTCTCTTGTCTGATTCTCTTTGTGCAAGGTTCATCATCCTCTACAACATGGGCATGATGTCTTCTCTTGTTCTCCTTAGATTTATTTTGTTAGGGCAGAATTTGGATATGTGACCTTTCTCATCACATGTGTAACATCTAATAGTATTTGGATCTTTTCTAGAGTGTGAGGTCTTACCTTTGGAGTGATAATTTCTCCTTCTATTTTTCTTGGAGTGAACTATGAGAGCTTGATCTTCACTACCCATCTTCTCTTCTAGAGCTTCTATCCTAGATTTTTCTTGAGAGCATTCTTCTCATAGTCTGCTGAATTTCACTAACTTCTTTTTGGCACAGATTCCTTCAATGAAAGAGTCCCATGTTCTAGGGAGACCATTCAAGGTGGTCATCACAATATCAGCATTTTCCACTTCTTCATATACTGCTTCTAGCTGCTCCTTGATTTGAGAAACCCTTGTAAATTAAGACTAAATAGTCTCAGCATTTTGTATCTTCACATTCTTCAATTGGTTTCTCAAGGTCATCTTCCTGTTTATGTTCTTCCCTTCCAACAATTTGGTTAGGGCATCAAACATAGCTTTAGGTGTCTTTAGGGAGGACACCTGTGGTATGATATTTTCCTTGATAGAATCAACAATGATTCTCTTTGCCATAACCAACTTCTTATTATGCAAGGCCTTAGCCTTATCTCCCTCTGGAACTAGAACCTCCTCATTGATATAGGAGTCCAACTCATTCTCTTCTAGGACCAAGGAGATCCTATACTTCCAAGCTCAGAAGTTATCAGCTCCCTCAAGATTTTCATCAAGCTTGGTATGATGAGACATATTAAACTGAGAACCTCAAATGGAAATACAGAATATTTAGATCTTACCAGGTTCAATATGTTGGATCTGAAACTTGAGCTAAAATCCTGCAGTGCAGGTTCAGTAGCAAATTAGGGTTTTGCTTTTCCGGAGATCTGTTCACCCAAATGCCTTGAAATTTATCCCTAACTTTGATTTTGGGAAGGAGATCAATCCAGGCCTGGGTTCACTAAAAAATTCCTCTTTTGTGAAAAGCCCTAATTTTCTGCAGCAGTGTTGGGTCCAAAACTGAAAAACCTCAGAATTGGATTCTGCTTCGACAGAAAGATGCGCCCTAAGGAGGAGATTTATTCCACCTTACTTTTTCTAAAAATATATGGAGGAAGATCCACAAACTAGGAAGCCCTAGTTCTCATAGCTGCACAGTGTCTTCTTCTCAGGTTAGCTTTGATACCATGTTAGAATTTCATCATTAAGCTAGCATTATATTAGGATCTTTACTAAGAGAATACCAAGCACAACAATCAAACACAAGAGACAATGAACACAGTTTTTATCCTTGGGGAAACCATAAATGGAGAAAACCCCACAACTTCCTTAGAGATAGAATCAACACCAAAATAGAAAATCCCCGAAACAGTAAGTGATCTCCTGACAACAGTAGCCTTCTTCTTATCTAGCCCCAGTGTCTTCTCCTTCCTCGACTATGCGCTACACTTGAGTGTGTATGAGTTGTGTTATAAATAGAGACTCCAGTTCTCTATTTATACTAATCCCAACATGACTAAAACCCTACCAAGGCCGACCTCTACTAGGAGAGTCTAATAACCCTAGTGCCCCGGAACTGTGGGGACTTTAACCCTTAGAGAATCGGAGGGTTACTCACTATGACTTGACATGACTTGTTTACATTATTAATTCTCTGAATTGGAACATCAGGGCATGAAAACATGACTCAATTACATTATAGATACATCCTGGAATAAACATTGGGTTACAATACATAAGATACATAGATGAATACATTCCAAAGTTACAAATACATCAACATTATTGCCCCTTATTTTCTGCAAGAGAATTTTCGTTTAGAAGGCCTAGGGGTTTGAAGAAATGTATCCTTAAGTGAGGTTATTTGTCTTAGTTTAATTAATTTATCCCTTTTATCCTTCAAGTAATAATTATCAAGTTTCTCCCCTCGTCCCAAATTAGACTTTCTCAACTTTGCTGGAGTTGAGTCTATTCATGATTTGTTATTGGAACTTGATAATCCTTAAACATTTATATCCTACCATTTGTTAACTTTAAAGGGAAATTATAAATGTTTTTTTATAATGTGAGGATAATAACTCCATGTCCGCCTCTTCCACACCCTCCTCCTCTTGCATTCAATTCAAATTTATATATATTCTTTATGCTCTCTTTTCCTTTTTTAGTATCAAGGTCATTTGCAATATTACTATTTTACCATTTCCACAATCTCATTCCTTATCCTATGTTGATTCCATTTCTTTGGTGTGGTTTCTATCTTAAATTCATTTATTTTCATGTATATAGCCTCTTATTTTGTCTACTAGTTATTTTTTCTTCCTCCTCCTCTCCTTGGATATGATTTTGATTTGTTGTTTCATTAGTGTGTATTATAACCTTCATTATTATGTTCTCCTTAGTTTCATTATGATATTCATTGCATTCTTTATTTAGTCATTGGGATTAGGTTTATATCCCTCCTTCTCCACCTTCTCATGGTTATTCACCTCATGAGTGAGTTTAACGAAGCAAGGGACCTTTGTTTGGGTTTGTTAGTGGCACCCCCTTCCCTTTCCTCTAAACTACTATATAGACATCATAGTTACTATTTCCATTCTCCTCCACTTGCACATGTTTAACATTAAGGGGGTTGTCCCATAGTTAATGGAAATACTAATTGCATTTTATGTTAGTGAAAGTGGATATTCCCATAGTCTAGATTGTGGATCCATCCATTGTCCATATAGTCTAGATTTTGGATCATGGCTTGAGAAATTCATCTCCTTAAAAGGTACACTTTTGAAATTTAATTTGAACTTTAAGAATCCATAATTTTTGTCTGTCTACATCGATAAGTCCACCCTAGGACTTTATTTTAAACTTTCCCTCTAGGGTCAAGGAGGACTACTAGATAGTCGATGGGTTGATGTGCAAGGGTAATAAGTTATGAAAGACATTGAATGATAAATATTATTATGATAACTATAAGTTTGGGTTTTTAGATGATTGGTCATTCGAGTTCATTACTATGATACATTCTGGCGATTCACCATATGATAAGGATATTTTTATCCTTGAATTTATCTCTAATTCAACAAAGAGTGTCATTCTTAACTGTATCGTTGAATTATTTATTAGGCTTTAGAAGCAAGGGTTCCACTTGTACATTGAAATTATATATTTAGTCCCTATCTAGATGTGAGTGCTTAGTTTTCCTCTAGAGTATTGGCATGGAAAATTTGTTATTTCTAGTAAATATGCACTATATAACTTTGTTACCTGTGCCCTAGAGATGGTAAATTTGGATACTACCGCTTGTGCTTGTATTCGCAATAAGGTTGATTTGAGCAAGTGTCTTTTTTAGGAAACCATTAAGGAGGGGAACACTAGGAATGGATATTGACGACCATTCCATGGTATAAGGAAAAATATAGGGCCTTATGTTGTCATGGTACTTGTGTAGGGCCATACACATAATTACTTTACCTTACAAGTGAGATATGGTGTCCATTTCAATATGTGTAACATTGATAAGGATGATTATTGTGGCCTATAACATGGCCCATGAACTAAATTTAGGGTCTTATGCAATATTAATTTTCTATGTGGTTGATAGTCCATGCATGTTAAGCTAGAATACCACCTAAAAACTACATATGGAAACTCGATCCTACATGTAACAATGTTGCTCGTGAGTGATGTGTCGTAAGGCCTTGAGACAACACATAATCTCTATGGAGGGAATATTCTTTCAACTACAAGTGGGATATGTTTGTATTTTGAGATTTATAACATAGATAATCGATCTCTTGTCCCACACCATCGTATAGATTTTAAATTTATGGGCTATGTTCACACCATTTGTTTACGAGGTCATGGACCATCACAATTCCCTTGACCATCACATACCATGAATCTGCATAGAAAATATCTAGTCTACATGTGAGACATGATCATGATTTGAAGAACTTGAGCATAGGAGATGGTTCTTAATGTGTGACTTAAAATATGGTCAAAACTATGGTCTTAGGCTATAACATTTTCCTCTAAAGCTCATGCTCCATACGCGAGGCCCCAAATTAACACCATAAACCCTCCATAGGGAATCTTTGGCATGTAAGTTGGATATGGTCATGGCCATTTTGAGGTTTAGAAAAACATGGAAGGTTACAAAAGATACCAAAGTAAAGGTTTCATGGGCCATAATTTATGAGGTCCTTAGCCACTACATAGGCCTTATAAATGGGAGGTTTGTCATGTGAGTAGGATATGGTGTCCAATTAAAGTTTATTACACCAAGTCAAGTTCATTGCGAAAAATGTAGGTTTTTGGGTCAAACTTTTAGTGTACTCTAAGGCTATTTAGGGGCACTAGGAATAGTTCTCATGGCCTGAGCTATCATTCATGGACAAAATTTAGGGCCTTCTCAATGACGATGATTATGACAAGGATTAAATTTTTATTTTAATTAGGTTTTAATTGGTTAATGCGTTAGGGAGATTAGGAATAGGGGATCTATAAGGAGTCATGGTTATGGTTTAGTGAGGTTATGGTCACTATGGTCATTATGGTCACATTAGGGGGTTAGAGAGTTATGGGGTGGTCTAAAAACCCAGCTCCAAAAGTTATTAGGATTGGAATTTGATTTACCTATCTTGATAGTTTGGGATAGAGGTTCTACATAATTTAATGCTTAGTTGTTAGGGGTTTTAGTGCTTAGGTTCCTTATGGTCACGTTATGATGTTTTAATTGTGCAAAATACATAGTCACTATGGTGACACTGTGGTCATAGTGGTCACATTAATTACCACTTAAGGTATTTAGGGGTTAGGGTTTAGTTGGTTAATGGGTTAGGGGATTTGGGATTAGGGATTTCATAAGGATTTAGGGTTACATTTCAAATGGGTTATGGTCACTATGGCCATTAAGGTCACAATAAGGGGGGTTAGGAGTTAGGTATATAAGGAGGTTTAGGTTTAAGGGGTTAAGGGATTAGTTATTAGCGGTTTTAGTTGTGAGGGGCCTTACGCTCACTTTAATTCATATGAATGTATTAAATAATATACATAGTCACTATGGTCACATTTAGTGGTTAGGGGACTCAGGGTTTAGGGGATTCATGGGTTAGGGTTTAGTGCATTACGCGATTAAGGGATTTGGGTAATTTAGGGGGATTATAAAGAATTAGGATTAGGGTTTAATGGGATTATGGTCATTATGGTCACTATGGTCACATTTAATAGTTAGGGGCCTTAGGGGTTAGGGTTTAAGATGTTTAACTGGTTACCTCCTAGTTGATGCCATACAAAATAATGGCTACAAGATTATGTGGCTACATAAGGTATTTTCACATGCCTCCATCATAATTGCATATGGAATCCACTAATCCTCCTAGGCCATGTGCTTAGACCTTGAAAACTTTTAATAGTGTTTTTTTTTACAAAAATAGTTATGGTTTAGATTATCAATGCAATTGAGAAACCTGAGCTTCTAGTTTATGAAAATACCAGAGTAGGTATGTGAGGAGTTTCCAAAGAAGCCATGCCCAATCAAACTGATATAATTATGTTCAATAAGTTGCATAGGACCTCCAAATAAAAAGGAGTTATGCAGAGGAGATGGGGTAAGTGCGTTGCTACGATAAGAGATTCTTCAAAAGGAGTTAAACTATGGTTAGATACATACAATGTTACACAAGAAGTTTCTCAATATTGTGACAAGGAAACTATGAAAATTAATGGTCCCTATGCTCTTGCTAACTTCTAAGTTTCATGTACTCCATATACTTCTCAGAGGAATCCTCCAAAGGAAGCTAAGAAAAAAATCTATGATATGAGATAGTGGATTGTGACCAATTAAATTTTTTTGTGACTAGGGGAATCAACAACTAGAGTTGGGATGGTACTCATGTTACATGGGGTCCAGGGATCCATTCCTACTACCATTATACCCCTAGGTTCCCCACACCCACCCGCAAGACATGGGAAATAGGTAAACACGAATGGGATTTGATCCCGTGACCTCATTTACAACAAGTGACTTCATATCAAGCGACGCTAATGATCCACACCCGTTCGGGTAGTTGCATCCCATTTAGTTATGACAAGGCATTTTGCAAATTCCAATATGAATACCATTACATTTTAAATCCACGGGACTTCATTTTATTCTTTTTTATATTGTAGATATGAACAAGGGCCTAAGTAAGGCTGATCAAGATTGAATTCCAGTTTCTTCTCTTTCTTCAACCCTGACCATGTCTACATCTTATTCATTGATTAATGATGTTGGTTCTGAAGATGCAAGTTATTCTCTTTACAACACTGAATTGAATGGTATAAATATGCAATGGAGAAAACTAAAGGCACATGTGTAAATTAGGTTAACCCTTGAATTGTTGGGTCAAACTTGGATCATTACATTATATCACACCTATAGACTATGTTGTAGGTTTAGTAAGATGGATCCACAATTTTTCTTATTGCTTGAAGAACATATATTTGCATAGTTGTAGCCTTTCAAATATAAAATCCCTAAATTCAAAGTGAATTTCATTACGATGTTCATTTGCTTATTATTTCACCTTGTTTTGTGCTAAATCCAAGTTATCATTCAATAGTTGGAGAACCTCTTTTTCATGCTTGATGCATTCCTCAACTTCTTGAGACATAGATTTGTCATTATGGAGAATGATCCCTACACTTATCTATGCATTGATAATGACCTAATGAGTTGTAAAATAATGGTCAACTACATGGATTTTCTTCACAACATTAAGGTAGCGGGAAGATGGATCAATATGTGCCTACTTATTAGAAGGATTCTGGAGGTGTAGGAACCCATCCATTGATATTAGGTTTACAACGAAATTATTATTTTGTCCTTATCAACATATCACATCTCCTTGAATATGGGATTTAAGTGAGTTCTTTTCTTCTATTCCCATCTGGCTGTCGAAGGTGAGATGATTGACATGCGTTTTAAGCTTGAGGATGTGATTTTCCAACTTCGAGAGACTGACTGTTTGAGTTTGCAGATCCTAATGTAGGGTGTCTACTAGAACATCTCAAAGGTGAATTAATTATTCATCAACCATTTTGAATCATTCCCCCCATTCCTCATCCAACCATGCCAACACTATGTTCGTCTCCCTTAACTGTCTGTGTAGCGCCTTCATTTATTTTTCTAGTTTGTTGACCTAGGTTTGGCTATCTAGTTCCAAGTCAGGCTCCATATCTCCCAGTTGTGACAGAAGGAATCCCAAATAGTTTACTTGATGCCCCTTAATACAATATATATTTTAAATGAAAATTAAATTCTTTCATAAAAGCATTATTATTAAAGAGATTTTTTTTAAATAAAATTTCATTATTAAAGAGTTATTTTTTAACCAAATTTGTATGATAGAGAAGATAAAAATTCAAAACATTAAAAAACTTTAAATGAAATTCCAGCATCCTCCTTATTAAACTTAAATATAATATGTTGTGTCTCTCACTCTTTTAATGTTTTTGAATGAAATGAATTTTATAGGTTTGACCTAAATATGTACAAATTAATTCTAATGCAAAATTTCATCCTCTCAGGAACTTCACACATATCTCAAAAAAAATGGTAATCTCAATCAGTATCTGCGAGTTTTCCTGTTTGAATATGGTGGGGGGAAGCAATGATGCTTCCAAGGTAATTTTTGTGCCATTTAAATTCTCATTTTATGATTTTTATTTTTTATTTTATTTCCTCACAGTAGATTTAGCTTCATTTCATTATATGAACCTAGTATGGTTTCCTGTTATTTTATTTAAACAACATCACTGATAGACATGAGGTTTGAACCTTGGATTACCTAAAAAAATATTGTTGCAATTACGGAAATGGTGGTTTCTATCTTTAATCTGGGTACAAAAACCACTGGATTGCAAGGTCTTAATCTGGATGGAACCATGTCACTTTTCTTGATCATGGTTTGTAAGATGAATCTATAGTGCACGGTATAGTTCTTTTTTAATAGAGGAAAAGCCCATTCCTCTTGTGAAATTGTGGCATCAAATTCAAGGATAAAGAGAGGACTGGCTACATTCACTATTTAAGGAAGGGCACAACCAACAGAAGAGAAGGAAATGAATCCCTGTGCTCACCCTCCATCCTCCTATAATCATTTATATAACCAATGTCTATAAACACCATCTTGGTATAGTAAATAGGGCTAGTAAAATAATAGTGGATTAAATATGCAGGTATCTACAGTGGAGGGTGTTCCCAAGATGATGACACAGCTAGTAGATTTTTTAATTTCTATTCCAAAAGCATTGGAGCTTGCTTTCTAGGGTTGAATCCCAAGCCATCTTTTGAAACCTCAAACTGGATCCCACTTATACTTGGATTTAACAAGATTTACATTTTTTTATCTTTTTATTTAGCTGTGAAAACTTCATGAATTAAGCTAATAATTTTTGCATTAGAGGAAATTTGAAGTCTAAAATGGGTCTCTTAAGGAAAATAATAAAATAATAGTTATTAATTTTGGAGGAAGAATAAAAAAAATACTTTTTTGTTTGTATTTTTGACATATCTTCCTGTGGTTTTACTCAACTTCCGAGCGGGAGAGCTCATTGGATACAGAATTTAACTCTGCATCCAACGAGTACCCACATTGCATACTTTTGATGGACCCCACTACCCCAAAAATAAGAAATACCTGAAAAAATGTGATGATGACATCATCATCATATTTTTTCAGAAATTTCTTATTTTTGGGGAAGTGGGGTTCATCATAAGTATGCAATGTGCCTACTCGTTGGATGCAGAATTAAATTACGCATCCAATGAGCTCTCCCGCTCAGAATTTGAGTAAAAAAATAGGGAGATATGTCAAAAATACGAACAAAAAAGTAGTTTTCTTTTATGACAAATATGTCAGTTCAACCACTATGGTTGACTCATTTTATTGAAATTCTATTGGTTCTTGAATTCAAACTTACAAAATGTATTGTTGGCGCATTTTTTTATAAGGCCCATTTTAGACCCCAAATTCCCTCTAATGATTAAAACCCATCATTCATTAGGGAATTATGTGTATGTATTGGGCCCAAATCATACATACTCGCTAACTTTACAAATGCACCCAGTGTTACACATGAGGAGGATGTACAATTAACAAGGGAAGCCAGTTGTTTCTAGCCTGTGTGGTGAACTACATCTTCCTTCCATCTTCAACTCACTATCATTGAATGAAGATGCTTCTCTAATACAGTATAGTGTTCAATATCAGAGATTCCCACATTTGTTGAAGGGCGTGTCCAATAAAAATATGATATTTATGTTATAGAAGTCACATAAGGAGAAACTTGTGTTACACTGTGTGTGGGGAGTAGTTATTTCTGTTGGGCGTGTTATGGAGCTATCTCTTGTGCTATTGATATTTATTGGAATTAAATATTAATTATGCTGCCACTTTTTCTTATGTGAGTT
This sequence comes from Pseudotsuga menziesii, assembly GCA_001517045.1. Taxonomy (NCBI): domain Eukaryota; kingdom Viridiplantae; phylum Streptophyta; class Pinopsida; order Pinales; family Pinaceae; genus Pseudotsuga; species Pseudotsuga menziesii. Next base: position 58,208 of record LPNX010393078.1, read on the forward strand.
CTGATATCTGCCAAATCCACTCAATATTATCTATTGAAAGGCATCTACAACAGTTTATATTTGTCTATTAAGGTATGCCTAGTTTGTGCAACACCAAGCTGAAAGTTGAATTCATGGAGGACACCTTTTTCCATTATTGTTAGTGCATCAAATTTTCCAAACATGTATTCATGTTATTTTTAAGTAAAATCCAGATCTAAAAATTTGGCATTAAAAGTCTGATTTATGCTTTATATTATTACTATAGCATTTTATTTTGCAAGCTTTAATGTTGTGGATCATAAATATTACATATTCTATAATAAATTCCTTATAAACCATCTAAGGACAATCATCATAAGGATGGAACAACTACTGCTACATTGAACAATATACACTACAATTTTTTGTCAAAGTCATAGACCAAATTACTTATAGTCCGTTACAACCCAGTGTATGCAAAGTGTTTGTCAAACCATATACTCGATCTCTACAGTGAGTAGGGAAGAAATCAAAACTCTAGAGAGGGTATACTCTACAACAGAGATATATCCACAAAGTTAAGAGTAATTGCATGAATCCTGAAACCCTTCCATACCACTTAAACAGTCACTGCGACAAGAGGGAAATGGGAACATGGCAGTAAATTCATCAGAGGAAAATTATCCATACTTGTTGGATAAATGCCTTTGGTTATATTCTAGTCATATAACATTATCTGTGGTCTCTAGCATGTCAAGTTGGTCACCTTGGTCTTCAAAATATAGGTTTTGGTTTTTCTTTTATAGGTAGATGCAAGTTATGGTTTATTGATTTCATTTTTTTATTGCTTCTTTTGTAGTTGAATCTATGCTACTACTGATGTTTACAAATCCACCTCTAAGTTGAAAAATAAGTTGTCATCCAAATGTGGAGGAAAGGATGAAACTGACTTTAATCAGGTAGTGAAAGAGATATGTGAGGAGTATGATGATAAAGGTAAAGAGAAGGAGGAATTTATGCTGGAGATTGATCATGGGAAATCCAGATCATGTACTGATGAAAGCTTAAAGGATTTTGCAGAGAAAGTACAATTTACAAAAAATGATAAAATCTAAGAAGCAAATGATGATTCATAGGAAATGTTGAAAATGAAAAAATATACATATATTCAAATGCATTATGAGGCTTTTTCCAAGAAACATGATATTAAGAGGGAAGTACATAAGCAGGAAAGACTTGAAAAATATGCATGGGGTAGGTGAGAATAAGAAAAACCATGTTATATCCCTGATATCATCTGATAAGAGAGACCTGAAGATGCTCAATTCAGCTCATGTTGGGCTTAAAAATCAAATTTCATTACCAAAATATAAATCCAACAATATGAGGTCCATACTAAAGATAACGAATCCTACAAGCCATTTTGAGTACAATTTGAGGTCTGATCTTGCTGGTGCAGTGCCTACAAGACATTTTGAGAACCATTTGATGTCTGATGGAGTCTAGTCCTATTACTACCTAAGTTGCACTTAGTGGTTTTTTATGAAGCGAGCCTGGTGAACCGGAAAAAGATGATTTGTTTGGACTTCAGAAGACCTTAAGAATTGCTTCCGAGAAATGCTTGTTGTACTATATCACATGTTCATACCCCATAGGGGAGTTGTAATAAAATCTTCTAGCAGGGTAGTGTTTATAAAAGAATCGGTATCATAGAATTACTTGTCAATTCAATCATCCCAGGGTGTTTTTCCCTTGTTTATTATTGGTTTTTGAATAACCGACTGATAATTTCTGAGTTTTTCACCAAACTCCTCCAAAGTTGCGGTGGTCGGATTGAAATTTAGGCCTATTGAGGTTATTAGATTATGTGTGTCAATGTATAAACATGCTAAGCATTATGGTCAAGTCATATGTGAACATGTCTAACTCCCCCTAGGTTTAAATTTTTTAAATTTTTTTAAGTTTTAGTTTTTCCAAAACTTAGGCTATTTTTTGATAGTCTAAATGGAAAAATTGGTTTTGTAATAAAAGTGGGCTTAGAAATTAGTTTCAGTCATGGGGGTGCTGATTTTCTAACTCAGAGCACCTAGTAAACCCATAAACCTACTTTTCCTAAGTTTTGAGTGATTTTCCCATCACTCAGGTAAAAAAAACCGTAAAAATCAAATATTGATTATTTTAATTGATAAATTAATTAAATAATGGAGAAAATCCAAATTCCTAAATCAGTGGAATTTGCTCCGATTTAACTAAAATTAGTCTCATCAGCTTTAGATTGACTAGAGCTGACCATGCCTTGATTGAAGTAGTTGATCTGGGCTGAAGAGGGAGTGCACCACAACATGCATCCTTGGGATTTGTGCCCTCTCTCTCTCATCCACATGTGTGGGATCATTTGGATGTGGTTTGGTTGATGTTTTAGTTAACCAGTTGATGTGTCAGTCCGATCAACACTTCAATTTTCGGTTAGACTCATATTAGACTCAGTTAGACTTAGATCAAGCTCATATTGACTCCTCATGCAGCTGCAGTCCCTCTCTCCTTGGGAATTGCGCCCCCTCTGGGCTAGGGTTTCATTTTTTTCTGTAAATAAAGAACAATTTCCTCCTTTCCAAGCTAGTTAGAGTCAGATTGAAGAGTTGTTTCTATTGTAATGTTGCTATTTTTCATTGAAATAAAGAGAAGCTTTGGAGGAAAGATGGTGTCATGTTATTATGTGTGGATGAGCATTGCCATGTTTCACTAAGGTAACCTGTATCTGTGTTCATAACTTGCTTATTTTGATATTGTGGATCCAATGCTAAAATATTGATAATAAGTTTATTATGATCTTGATAGGAAAGGAATATGTTAATAAGTTTATTGGCTATCTCTTTTTATTTTATGCATGTCTAGAGATCTATATTTAACATGTTTAAATATATTATATGCATGATATTCTAATATCTCTGTTTATGTATTGACCGTATCTCACAAGCATCTTGGAAAGCCTGTGGATTAGTTTCAGATTCCTAGCTTGGAGAGGGTGCTGATCTAGTTTTCTTCCTCACTTTATCCAAACTTTATCAAAGGCATAGTCCCTCGATATTCCATCGAAAATCTCCACGGTCGATCTTCACGGCTACAGGTTTGCCTTCTTCTCTTTCTCCTCTTAAAATTTAAAATCTACTCGGTTAATTCGTTCAGAGATTTCATTTGTTTATATCTATCATCTTAGAGTGAGATTCAATATAGATCTATCTTCTAAAATCTCATAATCTAGATCTTGTTCTTAAAAAGGGTTTCATAAGCATTCTAGATCTAGCTTTAGGGAAATCGCCCTTTTTGCATGGCATTTTAAAGAAAATTTGTAGCTTGCATGCATTAGATTTATCTTTCATAATTTAAAATATAGATCCAACAATCAGTGCACATCATATTGGCTTCCCATTTTGCAAGCCAAGATCCCAAGGAAATCTTGCTTTCCTTGGTTCCTTTTTTCGCCTTTTTTTTAACTGGTTTTAACTTAGTTGTTTTTGGTTAAAAGTGTGTTGACCCAAAGGTATTTTCAAAGTGATTTTGGGCACATTTAAATTTAATAATATTTTTTTTCTTTAGCATTTATAACAGAAAAGAGGAGGAGGTGATGTCCGAAAAGTGACTTTTGGGCCATTTGGAACCCCCCAGGGGTCTCCCCATTTCCTGAAATATTTAATTTTTGCACTTTGTAAGCTCTTGGGTTCATTATATATAAGGAAAAAGAGGAATTATATCATTATTTTGATATTTTAACCACTGGTAATAAACAATAATTTTGAATAGGATCTTTCGATCCCATTCCGAACCCCCCCTTGGGGTGATTCACTTCCTTTTTTCCTTTTTTGCATTTTTCCTATTTTTTGCTCTAGATTAGTTTTATTTATGAAAAATAGTTTACTTTGATTACTTTCATCATATCTTCCATATTATAAAGTCAAAGTAACTTTAATACTTACCCCATGAATCCCGATTGAACCGAAAGGTGAGAGAGGATCGTGGTAGACTTAATTAGAGAACCTGTGGTTTGTTTTATTTTCGCTGCTTTGTTATTCACTATTAATTCTTGCAAGCAGACAATTAAAATCAACCCCCTCCTTGATTGCTTGATTGAGGTCCACTTGGACCAAAATAGGTTCCCAGAGGGTTTTCTTTCTAATAAAGACACATCAATTAAAATTTATTAAAAATTACAAATACTCCAGTGTGTATGCTTTGCATTTTGGCTATGGTTCATCCAATCAGTCAAGCTGCATCAAAAGCAACGTGAGTGACTAGATTAATTAGGTTTCAATTTCCTCAATTAACCACCATCAGGAGAAAATCCAATGGCTCGAACAAACCATAAGGAGTGGAAAAATACCCAAAGGAGTGGGAACAACTGGAAAGTGACCTCGAGGCATTGATATTTGTTACACCCTAATGGGTGTATTATGAACATAGTCTCTGAGACTCCATCCATCCCACAAACACCTTGCAGATAGCCGTGAAGATTTTATTTTTGGACACAGTCCAAGTACCACTCGGGTATATCTGGAGTCCCCCCTCACCTCATTTAATCCACTCATTTTTTAGATTAACTTAAAATGTACCAAGCGACAATTGCAAAACATTCACTCCAAGAAAGCACATTTAATCATTTTGCGACTCCATTTTAAGGCACCGGTTATTTGTTTACTTCTTTCAATATATATATTGTGTGTCAACATTGTGCTTACTTGTGTTTATTTTTCATCTTGTTATCTATGGTTCTCAATTGTTAATTTCAAACTACTAAGCAACTTATTCAATCTAATACCATCATACTAAAGTAATTAGATTAATAGGGTCTACCCCCTTGGATTCATTAGGAGTTGAGCCTAAGCGGAGGAGTCAAGAACAAGGTGACATCCTTGACTTGAGACTTGACCTCAAGGACACACCGAGTGGCTTGAATATTTCTGCCACGTCCCCCCAGGTGTGTGAAATGTGACAACAGGTCCAGTATCTTTAATAACTAAGCCAAAGTTGAAGACAACAAAGAGAGATTTTAAAAGGTCGTGAGAGAGTAAAAGAAATATTAATAATAATGGAGACAATATTTTTAATTTTTCTTCTTATCATGAATAAATTAGGATACAATCACCAGATACAAGAATTATTTCAGAGCAAACCATGAGTGAAAAGCAATTTGGTCAGAAAAGGAAAAGTGTGGAAAAATAAAGTAGTGCCTAAAAGTGAGTTCCTAAATTGTAGAAAAATAGTGACAGATAACATTATCAACAATTTTCAAATTTTTTAAACATGGAAACACTTAAGAGATCATTCCGGTTTCAAACTGTAAAGAAAATTAGAAGGGTGGAAATTATTTTGAAAATATTCATGAAAATTTTGTTCCTAATGTCAAAGATCATGTGCTTTTTACATTTGTGACTAAAGACAATGAAGTTAGGTTAGTTCCAAACACTTCTTTGCATCATAATTCCATTCTGAAGAAGAAAATAAATAATGCAGGAGCATCGTGGCATGCCAAAAATGTGATTAGTTGGTCACATGCTACATAAATATTTTGTTTGTTTTGATGATTCATAGTCTGTTAGCTATGGTAGGAATGATGGCGGATGATTACTCCCTACATGGATATCAAGGTGCACTTTATTTTGTTGAGATAGGGAAATTTTCATCATGCGTTGTAGTTGTTTGTTTGTTTTTAGTTGTAGGACCAATCAGTGGGGGAAGTAACAGTTTAGGTTAAATAGATAAATTAGAGAAGTAAAGGGGTTTCTTTTCTTTGGTTCTACTCTTCAGCATTAGAATTCTGAATTTGCAGAGAAACGGATAGACCTGCATCTAGTTCTACTTGTAAATATTTGTTAATATATTGAAGAATACATCTGAACTATGTGTTTTCCTAATAAGAAGAGTAGTTGTGTGTTTGCGGTGTTATTAGTTTCTATGCATTTACTGTTGGAGCTGTGAATCCGTGAAGAGCCGACTTCGGTGTTTTCTTGAACATCTGTGTATTTCTATGAAATTATTGATTCAAGTGTTAAATGGTTTCTTGAATAGATGAAATAGATCATATATTCTTGCATAGAAATGCTATGCTAATTAATCCTAGAGATTGGATGTTGGATTGATTGATTCTTTGATCAATTGGCACAGCACGTAGATTTTCTTCCTTAACAATTTTTTGCAGAGAATGAACGGTGGGGATTGAGTCCATAGATGAAGATATGATGGTCGAGGAGAGACCCACAATGGAATTTGCGAAGGAGATAATGGATCTACAAATATCTAGGAGATAACTTCTTATAAGATTGTGGGGCAAAGTTGCACAAGGGAGACTTGCGGACGAGCAACATTGGGAAGTAGACATATTGCATCCTGCATCCCATAGCCCGCAACCTGCTTGAGGAAAAGATGTTGTGGAAGGAAATTTTCAGGGGACAAATATTGGGAGGTTGATATCTTGCATCCCACAACCTACTTACAGAAAGGTTGTTGCAGAGGCAGAATTGTGGGGAGGCAGTTTTAGTGCAGAATTTGGCCAAGGGATAAATTTTGTGATCCTGCTAAGTGTAGAGCCACAAGATCCTGGAGGTGCTGGTTGGGTTGGTTGTGGTTGATCCGACCCTCCACCAATTTTGGTATCAGAGCAAGGAGAATCTCGTGTGAGAGAGAATTGTTGCAGTCGAAGCCTAGAAAGAGAAAAGAGGAGTGCTCAAGAGGTTCTAGATAGAGGACCAGCGTTACTAAAATACCAATTACAGAGAAGTTTCTTGGTGAGGTAAATTGTAGCACTATGAAACAAAACGTTTATTGCAGAGGCTTAGTGCAATAGTATGGCTCAACGCGTAGGTAGAGCAAGGGGTCATGAAAGAGGTCAACCAGCGGTGAACACAGAAGTTATGGAGGAAGTAAGGGAGCTTCGAGCACGTATGGAATCCATGGAGAGAAACTGATGAAGAGACCTAGAAGCATGGGATATGAGTAAACCTAGGGATGAAGAACAAAGGGAAGAAGCTGCACCTATGCAGGAAACACCTAAGATAATATATTTCAGATCAATTCTAGGAGAGACTTCAAGGCCAAAACATGGGTTGTCTACCTATGAAGGAAGTCTCGTTGCTAAGCATATCATTGACTGGATCAGTGAGATGGATAAGTACTTTTAGTATAATGAGGTCGAAGAAGACAAGAGAGTCAGATTGGTTATGACAAGGTTAAAAGGGTATGCATTGTTGTGGTGGGTTAGTGTGCAAGTAGAAAGAAGGAGGAAGAGTAAGTCATTGATAAAGAGCCACAATAGGATGGTAGCAAAGATGAGGGATAAATTCTTGCCCAAATATTACCAGTTAATTATGTATAGGAAGGTAAAAAATCTTAGACAAATATTGTTAACAGTGAGAGAGTACACTGAGGAGTTATATAGAGTAAACCTAAGGGTAGGATATGTGGAAGAGTCAGCAGGAAAGGCTTCTAGATATGTCAATCGTCTGAGGATGGATATCCAAGAACAGATCAACATGATATCACCTAGAACAATGGAGGAGGTGTATCAATGTGCCTTAAGGGAAGAAGAAAAGATAGTGAGGAAGCATAGCTTTAAAATAGGTCGAGCTTCGATGAGAGGAAGATTTGGAGCACAGAGGGGAGAGTCTAGTAAATATGACCAACAAGAGCATCCTAGTAGAGGAGGTGACTCAGGCAGAAGAGGATCTTACTAAGGAGGTAGAGGTAGAGAAACAAGAAGAGGAGTTGTCATTAGGTGCTACAAATGCAACCAGTTGGGGAATAAATCATTTGAATGTCTAGGGAAGGAAGTCGTAGGACAAAGAGGAGCCTATGTAGCTCCGAATGAGAAACAACAAGAACAACCGATAGTGGAGGAAGATTTTCTAGAGACAAAAGAGGCTTTGATGATGAATAAAGTCATGTAGAAACCTAAGAAGGAGAAAGCAGAGCCCTCTCAAAGAGAATATCTAGTTAGAACCACGTGTAAAGTCCAAGGGAAGTGTTGTAAGATGGCGATTGACAATGGGAGAATTGACAATATTGTTTCCACAGAGATGGTGGAAAAGCTGAGTTTAAAGAGGAACATGCACTATTCCATACAATGTGTCTTGGTTACATAAAGGACATCAAATCCTGGTAAGTGAGCAGTTTGAAGTTGATTTCCAAATAGGTCCATATAAGGAAAAGATTCTATGTGATGTGATTCCCATGGATGTTTGTTATAAACTGTTAGGGAGACCATGGCAATTTGATAAGAAAGTGATTCATTATGGTAGGAGTAACTATCATAGTTTTGAGCAGAATGGGATAAGACATGTACTTCACCCTTTACAAGAAGCTAGTACAGTAGGACAGTTAGCACCCAAAGTCCTGATGTTCTCAGGAAAATAATATTTGAAATAGATTGAGAAAGAAGAGTTGAGATATGATTTTCTATGCAAACTAAGAGTAGCGAAAATGAAGACTAACATGATAGATCTACCTGAGGAGATTTAGGATATGTTGAGTGAGTTTAGGGACATTGTGGTGGATTATTTACCCAATGCGTTACCACCAAGGAGTGATATATGTCATCAAATTGATTTTATTCCAGGAGCCAGTTTAACAAACAAGGATTCGTATAGGTTGACACCCCAAGAGAATGAAGAAGTGAGGAAATAGGCCAAAGGATTGTTTGTCAAAGGATTGGTCTAGAAGAGTCTGATTCCATGTGCAGTACCAGCAGCACTGACCCCAAAGAAGGTGGGTGAGTGGAGGATGTGTATTGACTCTAGAGAAATTAACAAGATTACTATCAGGTATAGGTTTCCATTATCAAGGATGGATGACATGATGGATTTCCTAAGTGGGTCAATGTGCTTTTCAAAACTTGATTTGAAGAGTGGGTGTCATCAGATTAGAACCAAAGAAGGATATGAGTGGAAGACAACCTTCAAGACAAATGATGGGTTGTATGAGTGGTTGGTCATGCCATTTGGATTGTCCAATGCACCAAGATTTTTTTTTATATTGATGAATGAAGTATTGATAAATTTCATAGGTAATATTGTGATAGTTTACGTTGATGACATTTTTGGTTTTCAGCCAAACAAAAGAAGAGCATCTGAAGCAACTGAGATTTTTTTTAGAGAGGCTGCAACAGAAAAAGTTGCTAGTAAATGTGAAGAAGTGTACATTTATTATGAAATACCTCATACACTTAGGTTTTGTTATCTCAAGAGATGGGTTGAAGATGGATCCAGAAAAGGTGCAAGCAATCATTGATTAGACTTCACCTAGGAACATATTTGAGGTAAGAATTTTTCATGGATTGGCAATTTTTTAGAGGAAGTTTATATAGAATTTTAGTGGTATTTTTGCATCTATTGTTGAGACAATCAAGAAGGATAGAAATCCATTTCAATGGATAGCAGAGGCTGAAAGTAGTTTTCAATTCTTGAAGAATAAGATCACTGAGAAAACAGTATTGAAGTTACCAGACTTCAAACACCCTTTCCAAATAAAGTGTGATGCCAGTGGAGTAGCAATCAGAGCGGTGCTTAGTCAAGAGGACGGGCCTATAGCGTATTTCAGTGAGAAGCTGAATTATGCAAAGCATAAGTATTCATCTTATGACAAGGAGTTTTATGGTATTGTTCAAGCAATGAATCATTGGAGATATTATTTGATGCCTAGAGAATTTGTTTTATATTCTGATAATCATGCATTGTCATACATTATGAGGAAACCTAAGTTGAAAACCACTTATACTATGAAACGAGAACTCGACATAGTTCTCGTTTTTCTCTCTCCTAATTTTAGTAGCTATTTTTACCCCCGCTTAAAAAATGGTTGATGCCAGTATCACACATTTTCATTTTCAGACATTTTTTGGGGCCTTTGAATTATCTTTGTTGTAAAATATTTTTAATTTCTATTTTCAAGTGTGTTTTTTGAAATTTAACAAAATAACATACATTTTTAAGCAATTTAAATGAAAAACATATACATTTTACGATTTTTTCTATAAAATAAGACATTTTTATGTACAAAATAAGGCATTTTTATTGACAAAATTGTAAATAATTACAGAAAATAAAGACATTTAAAACCATTTTCAATGAATTTTCAGAGAATTTTTCTCTAAAACTGATCATATTTCATATTAGTTATCAAAAAGTGACGACTCACATAAAGTCGAGAAAAAATATACAAATTATTTGTAAAAAACATATTAAAAACATTATATTTAGAAATTTTATTTCTAAAATAAAGTCTGAAAGTCAAAACATTACTAATATATCTGATCAAAAAATTGTCAAAAATTGTCAAAATTAACATTTTCTTCAAAACATGAAACTATTCAACAATATCATGCATGCCAAATTCTTCATCGACATTGGAATTTTCTGGAGCTTGAATTTACTCAGGGACATCAATGTCCTCTTCCATTGGGTCTTCTATGTCTGCAAGATCCCCAAAGTGCTCATTTCCAAACACCCCTCCTAACGGGGGTTGGGGCTCTTTTGACATCTTTGCCACAAGTGTTTCACTAAACTCTCATTTCTTCAAACCAACTTCTTGCAATTCATCTGGAAGAAATTGAATAGCCTTTGACAGTTGACAGTGTTTAGTGTCTTTTACAGAGTCATAAAGGGTTCTTCCCTAAAAGGTTAGGACTTCCAAAACAGTTAAAAACAAGTAACTAAAATGATAATGATCAATTATTATGCATAGAATAACACTTTTTATGTATTATCTTTGTGTTTATGTCTTTCACAGAGTCATAAAGGGTTCTTCCCTAAAAGGTTAGGACTCCCGAAACAGTTTAAAAAAAGTAACTAAAATGATAATGATCAATTATTATGCATAGAGTAACACTTTTTATGTATCCTAGTTCTTGCAAACCCTAGCCCTCTAACCTGTCAACAAACCTTCGAGCCCGTGTTTTCAATACTGATTGCATATCCAAATTGTGGGATGTTCTCTCCATGTTGTCCCTCTTTAACCTTTGGAGCCGACACCAAATGATTCTCAAAGTTCAAAGCAAACCCTTGTATCCCACAACTCATGTTTTACAAATAATCTGTCTCTATTCAAACCGGTAGATCCGTTCGGTGGGGAGTGGGTCCACCAATATCCACCAACCAATACATATTTTCCCATCCAAAAAATAATGCATAAGATAAAAATGCAGTAAAATCTGATAATAGTATAAAAAATAACCACAAAACCCAAACCTACTAACCCAACCCAGGAGAAGAAGGGAAATAAGTTGCACTCTGAGAAATTAGAAAATAAAAACAAGTTCCCACTTTTTCACTTGATTACTACTAAACCAATCACTACAATTGACGATCTCCAAGTTACTAGAATTTTTATCCAACCAGGCAATCACTACAATTGACGAGCTCCGAGTTACGGTAATATGAATTCTAGAATTCTATTAGCATTGCTTGAAAATTAGGCTTCTTCTTAATATCTTGATTGCTGAAAATTAGGCTTCCTCTTAATATTTTGATTGCACAGCCTTACTTACAATTAAGTCTATTTGAATTTCGTGAGAGCAGATATGCACACAATAGACAGAGTTGTATTACATCTCATATAAAGAGATACATTACACTTAAATAATAGACAGAGTTGTATTACATCTCATAAACAGAGATACATTACACTTAAAAGTGTTGTGACATCCAATTTATTTTACTTTTAGAGAAAGAGGTTGAGAGAATCTCTCAACAACCTCCAGCTAACCCAACCCAATCTCTAGGATGCATCATAATTAGACATTATCTTAACAAGTCTTTGGAGTCTGGATGAGAAGTTAAATGGGCAACTCCTTGCCCTAATGATGAATCCCACTTTGGATTCGAAACGTGCACCAAAACATCTAGATTATCCGA
>LPNX010393078.1:75629-134574 GCA_001517045.1 Pseudotsuga menziesii
ACCTGAAAAAAAAAACGTGTATACTGGTATCAACACTTTTCTATTTGGGGGGTGTTTTTGGTGTTTTTTTTGCAAAAATCATCGTTTTTATGGGTAGAGTTCTCGTTCATAGTATATAGTTCTCGTTTCATAGTATAAGTGGTTTGAACCTCAAGCATGTCAAGTTGGTTGAGTTCTTATAGAGCCTTACCTTTGTGTTGAAACACATAAGTGGACAGGAGACTGTTGATTATGCAAGAGAAACATATTCAAGTATTGGGATTTGAGAATTGAAGGGATTTGTATGACACTGATATTGATTTCCAGGAAGATTACAAGGCTTTTCAGAATCCAATGGAGGTGGAAAGAGAGCCATGGATGGAGTATATGCTACAATATGGTTTACTCTTTAGAAACATTAAACTATGCATACCAAAGAGTTCCATGGGAGAGGACTTGATACAGGAAAAACACAATGGAGGTATGGCAGGTCACGTTAGAAGTGATAAAACCTTTAGAAATTTAGGTCATTTCTATTTTTGGCCAAGGATGAGGTCTAAAGTTGAGAACTTTGTAAGTAGATGCACAGTATGCCAACATGCTAAAGGAAGAATCCAGAACATAGGGTTGTATACACCATTTCCTATTCCAACTAGGCCTTGGGATTCTATGAGTATGGATTTCATTCTTGGTTTACCAAGAACTCAGAAGGGGTATGACTCTATCTTCGTAGTTGTTGATAGATTCACCAAGATGGAACATTTCATTCCATGCTACAAGACTATTTATGCTCCACACATTGTTAATTTTTCTTTTAATGAAGTTGTGAAGCTACATGGTTTACCTAGAAGAATTGTATCAAATAGAGATGTGAAGTTCAGAGTTCATTTATGGAGGACCTTGTGGAAGAAGTTGGGTACCAGACTGAAATTCAGTTTAGAATATCAACCATAGTCTTATGGGAATACACCGGTAGTTAATTGGAGTATGGGGAACATGTTGATTAGAGAGACTCCTAAGTAGTCAGATATAGTATTAGCTTAAGCTGAGTTTACCTATAATGATTCAGCAAAAAAAGTACAAGGATGAGTCCATTTAAAATTCTGTATGGAATGCATCCAAGAGGAGTGTGTGAACTTCGTGAATTAGGTCAATTGGAGGAAAGGAGTGCCGATGGACAAGAGTTTGCAACAAGGATCAATGAGCTACATGAGAAAGTAAAAGCAAGGATTCTACAACAAAGTAACATGCTAGAGTTACAGCAGAGTAACACCAGTTACAAGGCCTGAGCAGGTTCCAGAAGGAGAGAACATAACTATGAAGTAGGAGGTTTGGTCTTAGCATATCTAAAGTGAGACAGATTTACAAAGGGAGAGTATAACAAGCTGTAGATGAAGAAGATTGGACACTGCAGGATACTCAAATTTTTTTTAGCAAATGCTTATGAGTTAGAGATGCCTATAGAAGTGGGTATTTTACCAATATTTAATGTTGTAGATCTATATCCTTTTGTAGCAGGTAATACTGGAACCTTTGCAGAAGGTGAAGATCCTATTGAAGATATACAATGGGTGGGGAAGATGCATGTGGCACAACCATTAGAAGTTGAGGCCATTATTGGAACTAAAGTGGTAAAGAGTACTAGGAATAAAGACAATCTAGAGTATTTATTCAAATGGAATAAGTGACCAAAAGAGGATTCTACTTGGATGAGAAGCTACAGAGTTGGAAGCCAAGGTTTTGACTGTAGTTTATCTAATGAAGAGGGGTTCATAATTTTTCACCCTTGCAAGTCTGATGCGGAAACATCATGGCATGCCAATAATGTGATGATTTGGCCACATGATGTGGAATATTTTTGTTTGTTTTGATGAGTCGTAGTCTGTTAGCGGTAGTAGGAATCATGGCTAATCATGACTCCCTTCGTGGAGATCAAGTTGCAGTTTGTTTTTTTGAGACAGGGACATTTTGATCATGTGATATAGTTGTTTATTTGTTTTCAGTTGCATGACCACTTAGTGGGGGAAGTAATAGTTTAGTTTAAATAGACAGATTAGAGAAGTAGAGGGGGTTGTTTTCTTCGGTTCTTTTCTACAGCATTAGAATTATGAATTTGTATAGAGATGGATAGATTTGCGTCTGGTCCCACTTATAAATATTTTTGAACAGACTGAAGAAGAAATCCAAACTGTGTATTTTTTTATTTTCCTCATAGGAAGAGTATATGTGTGTTTGCACTGTTATTACCCTTTATGCATTTATTGTTTGAACTGTGAATCCGTGAAGAGCCAACTTCAGCGTTTTCTTGAACATCTTTGTATTTTTGTGGAATTATTGATTCAAGTGTTAAATGGTTGCTTGAATAGATGAAGTAGATCATAGATGCTTGCATAGAAGTGTTAGGATAATTAATATTAGAGATTACAGGTTGGATTGATCGATTCTGTGATTAATCGATGCAACACACAGATTTTATTCCTTAATAAGATTTTGAAAAGAATGAATGGTGGGGATTGAGTCCACAGACAAAGATCTGACATTCGAGGAGAGACCCACAACATAATTTTCAAAGGTGATAACAAATCTACAAAGGTCTAGGAGATCCGTAGCAAACAATAGATCATTTTTCATGGAGAAGGCCATAAAGATCTGACAGTTGAGAAGATTGCGGGGAAAGTTGCGGAAGGGAGAGTTGTAGAGGAGCAACTTTGCGAAGTAGAAATCCCACATCCTGCATCTTGCATCCCGCAACCCACTTCCGAAAAAGCTGTTGCGAAAGGAAAGTTACAGAGGAGCAATATTGGGAGGTTGATATCCTGCACCCCTCTTGTAGAAAGGTTGTTGTAGAGGCAGAATTGCAAGGAGGCAGTTTTATCACAAAATTTGACCGAGGGATAAATTTGGAAATCCTGCTAAGTGTAGGAGCCACCAGATCCTGGAGGTGTTGGTTGGGTTGGCTATTGCTGATCCGACCTTGCACCAAGAAGGATCTTGAAGAAACATAATTCATGGTTATAAACTCTACCAGAGATATCAGATAATCAAATAAATATCAATATTGCACGAAAGAAGAACATGTTCTTGAAGTATTATCTAGAGTAGATTGTCGAAAGAAAAGGACATAGATCAAGGAAAGGAAACATAAAATTAAATTTGATAAAAAATTACATTCAGTGAAAAGGGAAAGAATTGAAGATGAAGATGAAACCATGAAAATTGTAGAAGGATCGAATGAAGGAGGCATAACAAGTTCCAATGAAAATAATGGAGAAAATATGGCATCAGATAATGCTTGTCTGTTAAATGAATTGCATTTGAGAACTAATAATATATTAAGTTCTAATAGTCTTGAAACTAAAGGTGATTTTCCACATGGGAATATGTCTTTAATTTTCATGTAAAGGCCTATGTGTTTGCCACCAAAGGCTTGTAAATATCATTTGAGAAGTAGCCTACCGAGTGATGAAGCTACCCTGCCTCACTCTAAATGATGTCACTGGGCTTAGGAAGCTATGTTTGCATGTGTTGTAGATGATGCAACTGCTTTAGTGGAGCTAGTGGAAACTGTTGTGACTATACAAGATGATGCATGCAATATTTCTGCAGATGAAAAATATTATACTAAATGCATTGATAATGACAAGAAGTCAGTTAAGGAAAATGAGGAATGTGTCAAAGTAGAAACATTGATCCAAAAAGAAGCATTGGAAATAGTAGATAGTAAGAAACATGTGGAAACTAATTTGGAGCAGCAGACTTCTTATACATATATCTCAATTTTTGTACAAACAATGACACTAGTTTGAATGCCTTGCAGCAGAAATTCTGATACAAAATTGGGATATTGCTCTTGATAAGCTTATTCGGTTGAAAGAAATTATTGATTCTAAGGTAAATAAATTTCTGATCTCAATGTTTTCTTTAGATCCATTGTCTATTTATGTATGCTTATTTTATATATTTCCTTTCTTTTATTACTAATGCTTGCTTGTGGATAATAGAATTTTGCATCCCCCTTTAGGTAATTGCAAAGTTGCACAGGGTTGATGCATTGGAGTCTCTTTATATTATTTAGTCATGATAATGGTAGGAATGGGATCATAGGTCTCTTTTTCCAAGAGAGGTTAGTAATTCCTTAATTCTTTGATTGTTTCTGGTTAATTTATTTCAGTGGAGATTTCATTTCATACATGGTATCATAGATGAAATTGGAATCCTTTCTCATGCTCACCTGATGATGTATGTTCCTTACTCACATTGAGCCTATAAACCATGGAATTTGCAATGATCTCTCGCTATGATAATGTGCTCTTAGGAAGTTGATAAAAGTGTGCTAACAAAGAAAATGCCCATGCCAAGCTTGAAGCATATCTTCGAAGTGTACCAGAGTTGTACCAACTCTTGGATCTTATTTGCTTGGGGTTATCCTTCACTACTCTATTTAATCTACATAGTGCTAATGTCAAATATCATGTGCTTTCTACATGCCATCCCCCATCACGGTGAAATATGCCAATATCATCCTCTACTAAAGTAACAATGTGAAATAATTATTTCAAGATTCTCCAACCAAATAAGTTATTTTCCAAGTTTAGCTTGAACTTAATCAACCCAAGTATAGTGCCTAAAAAAAAAAGGAGATACTAATCAACACAAATTTCGAAATGTGTCTGATTTTATCCCTTCAAAGATAGTTAGAGAAATAGATCTGCTATTTTGCATTAGATGTGAGAGTTTGGATTTGAATCATTGGCCATTTATCATGACCTGAATTTTTCAAAAAAGGACTGTGGGCACAAGGATAGAAGGAGCATGTTTTTAGATATGAAATTTTGGAGAGTATAATCCTATAGGTTAATGAGGAAAAAATTGATCTCATTCGATGCCCAAAATAGAAATGAGGTTTAGTGAAGAGAGCACTACTTACTTCTGAGAGAATAAAACATAGTATAGACTTCCAAATGAGTCGAGGATAGAATTGCAATATTTACACTATTGTTTTCTTCCTTTGAGACTAAGGTTAGAGTGCTTCTCATAAACCACTGTAGCAATCCAAAATAAATAGAATGAGGGTTTTATGAAGAGGCTTATTTCTCAGGGGATAAAATCATATAGATTTTCAAATGAGATGAGGATACAATTGTAACATTTAAACCACTATTTTCTTCCTTTGACACTAAGGCTATAGTTCTTCCCATAAAAGACCATATCAATCCAAAATAAGCATCAACAATGTGACAGAGATTTAACTTGATTAGAAGAAAATATAGTGATATTCAAGGTTTTCCAACTACAAAACAACATTAATGAATTTATTGTTTTTGAGTATTAGGATTGCTTTCTTCTCAAGATGTAGACAGAGTAGATCACTATTTCATGTATTCCACTTGGACCTTGATTTGTTGAATATGATGAAAAACTGAAAATTTTCAAATCTGCAAATATAATAGACATTAATAGGGTGATTTTCAAAACATGAAAAGTACAAAATTGGTATGTACTATGGATCTTCTCTCTTCCACGTGGCTGCAAACAAAGTTATAGTGATAGTACTTCACTAATGATGATGTGAGCAATCCCAATAATTAAACGGAATTTTTTCAAGAAATTTCAAAGAGACAAAACATAGGAAAGCCCGCAGCTTACTGCTTTAAAATCAAATTCAAAAAATAAAAGAATGTAAAGCAGAGTATATTCCTTTAAAGGTTCTAATATTCTGCTAAATGTGAAGGCGAAATGGTTTCGAGATGATGCCGAAGGATTACTTGGATGTGAGTATGAAAAAGAGATGCCAATAAAGGGAGCTAGGGATTAATGTTGTCCACAAGTAACAACAAAGACATGCCAGATGATGAAAGCATTCCATAAAATTTTGAGAAACTACTAATATAAAAAATGGAGCACTAAAAAAGGAAGTCGAATGAGACTAGAATCACCAACGATCCGCTTGAAATGTGCTCACAAAAGAATATTTTAAAGATAATTTAGGGTTTATATGATCTATACAATTATTAACAAAGGTTTTCCATTCAAATGAACCCCCAAATAAAATTTCTTACAAAAATTACAAATAGAGACTAAGAAACAGGGAAAAATTGCTTTAGACCTACCTTTAACCTGTGCCCTGAAATGGTCATGAGAAGCCAAGAATTTAAAATTTTAGGGTTGTGTTGCTGCTGTGACTACTTCCCCAAAATATTTACATTTTAGGGCCCCTCCTTCCATTTTTTGTTTTAAAATAATGCTTGCTCTTATTTCCCAACTCATTTAAGCCCTCCTTGCATACTTAGTTCTTCCTAGAAGCTCAAGGGGAAGGTTTTTCCCTAATACTGAAGTGTGATTATGGTAAAAAAGTACTTAGGTGTGGCCAAGAAACAAGCCTTACAATAAAATCCACTTTGATTTAATATCAATGGCTGAGAATCACTCCGATTAAGATCTAACATCCAAAAAATGGCTGGAGCGGAAGTGTGGATTTGGGGAAGCCAATTTTTGCTTATGAAAAGGTAAAAAACTCAATTTTTAACCTTCGTATAGATCCAACGGTCTAGAAAGGTTCCATGAAAATCAACGACTCGAAAAGGTAGAAAAGTAAAGGGAGGAAGCAGAAGATGCAGGTTTTGGTCAAGTAAAGCTTGGAATCCGGAGTTTCGATTTCCTCATAGATCGATGGTTTAGAATGCTTCCGCAAAGATCAATGGCTCAGAAAGAATCAGAAGTGTGGAAGAAAAAAAGTGGAAGAGGAAGGATTGATTTTAAATTTTGAACACATTGGAAAGCTTGCTTTTTGATTTTTGCTTTCTAGAAGGGTGGAAGTGGAACACACAGGAAACAAAGTTAAAGTTTAATTTCAGAAAACTTTGACTTTTCATTTTTCAATTTTCGCATAGATCGACATTTTAGAATCTCCCCACTTAGATCAATGACACATAAGGTTTCGAAATGGAGGAAGAGGAAAAATGGAGGCAAAAAGTTATAATTTTGGTTGTGAAAAAATTAGAGTCTGCTTTTCTTCCTTTCATAATCCGGAGATTGACAGGTAGGGATGAGTCTACATAGATCCAATGACTAAGAAAAGGTGGAAGAATAAAATAGGAAGCAGAAATGTGGAGGTAGAAAAGTAGAATTTTAACTTGATAAAATTGATGAACCCGATTTCCGCTTTCGGAAAGGGAAGACTCTGGAAAGGAGCTATCAAGGATGTGTGATATAATAGTTAAAATCAGACCTAATTCATTGCTCAGATGATCTGAGTCATCCAAACTTTGTTTTGTTTTTTACTATGAACCATTGGGGAAAATCAGAAACCTTTTTCCCAAAACTTAAACTAAATATTTTCTTGCTTAACAGGGTGCTAATCATCGTGGCTTTATTATGTTTGAATAAAAAACACATATCATTAAACTTATACCTCAAAGTACGGTGATTAGTTACATCCGCCATTGAAAAATTATTGTTGTTTATAGATCAGATATATCTCTCACGATGTTCTCTTTATGTATTTTGGGTACTAGGGTTCACCAAGTTACGATGGGTGATTGTGAAATCTAGTAAAGGTTGCAGTTTTAAATGGATGAGATTCATGGAAGATACAGATCAATGGTCCTGAAGAATTCCTCCTTTATAACTTGTGTGAATGAAATAATTCTCTCAGATTTTTGGATTTGGTTAATGGGTTTCATGTTTCAATGAGTGATATTTTCTTAGAATTAGATCTACGATGGAGAGAAATTCTGCTGATTCAATAAGCACGTGGAAATGGACTTTTGAAATATGAGGAATTGGTTAGAGGGCCTATGTAGAGATTTAATTGGAATGTGTGGAATGCATACTGTAGAACTATTTCTTATTTCTTCTGTACATCATACAGTGAAATTGTTCTAACCTCATGGAACTATTTCCTTGGTCAGGAATGTATAATATCTATATAAATGTATGTGTTGATAGGGTAATAAATGATTTAATTATATAAGAGATACCTCTGCTATTTTTTCTACTGTGAATGTGATTATTGTGTTGGTATGTCTATATGTTACATATTTATAAACATTTATAGTATATTACTCTGAACTCTAAATTTGCTCCCTATCTAGGGATAAAACAATTTAGTTTTAGATCTAGATTAGACCTACATTTAGCTTAGGCACGTGCATATCATTATTTAAACAAAAATATTATAAATGGTAGACTGGTTCATAACCAGTAAAAAATTAAATAAATTAATCTACGATATCCAAAATAGTGAACTGGATGGATTCTTGACACCAAATGGTGCTTGATCTAATTGCGATCGTTCACCGAGGAGAATCCCTACTTCTTGGTACCTAGGAATTTTCTAGGCATGAACAAAATTGGAGGTAGAAGGAGGGAACTAGCCCATGCATGGCTGGTAGAGGAAATCCAATTTTCAGAGAATATTACACTCGAACATCATCCATAAATATTTTCCCTGAAGATTTTATTCCTGAATTTAAAGAACAAGAACAGACAGGTTCTTGCAAAGAAGAATTAGAATGTCTGTATGCTATCCCATTTGATGAAGTAGATATTTTAAGGATACATACAAGATTCTACGTCAAGAAAATTTAGGGGTTAAAAGTTATTCCTTCTTTACCTATAAGGAGAGCTTCCAAGAAAGTACCCTCATCCTCTAAGGGTTCGATTCTTGTGGAACATTGGGAAGAACTGGTAGACCTATCCATCCAAGAAATTGTTTAGCCTTTGGATCAACTAGATCTAGAATCCCCTGTAGTTTTGATATTCCACATTCTCCACCTTGAATCATGGCTTCTATAAATCAACCCGCATGGAGAGAAAGAACGCCACTCAACCTGGCTGCTACATTATATGACCTACCCAAACACCTAGAAAAGGTTTTACCAAGATTTGATTGTGGAAAGGGTGTCTCTGCTGAACATCACCTACAGGATTTTTATCTAGATTTGAGTATTTTAAATGTTAAAGATGAAGATGTTGTTTGCATACTTTTTTAGTATACCTTTGAACCTAAATAATTATCATGGTATTTTATTTTTCAAGCTGATTCAATATTAAATTGGGATGGTTTGGCAAAGGAATTCTTAGGTAAATTTGGAAACCAAAAAATTGTAGCCACTCTCATTAAATAATTACTATCTATGAGGATGGAGATAAATAAAAGGTCCAAGACTTTAATAAGAGATTCACCACTTTATTGAATATATTTAGTGGTGCGACAAGACCAACTGATGAGTCTCTAGTAGAATATTACACTACAACACTTTATCTACCAATAGCAATGTTTGTAAATAGTTCTGGTAAAGTCGCATTGGTAGAAAACTATGAGGAATCCAAGAAAGTAGAGGTAGATCTGGATAGTATAGGAAGGAATACTCTAGAACCTGAGTTGAAAAATACCACAAGAAAAATTCCTATTCTGTTAACTAATCCCAAGAAAGAACATTATAATGAGCTAGATAATGTAGTGAAGATGGTGCATAAATCGTCAAACAAGGTAGTAGATTTAGAAAAGGATAAGGGAGTTAGTCCATATAGAAATACATTCAACACTTATTACAAGAAAAGGGAAGAGAATTAACAACCCCAACCACCTTTGTATAATTCTGTTGTGTTGAGTTTTAATGAAGTAGGCATGGATCACTTCTGTACTTTTCACCAAGAAAATCATTCCGAAAAAAGTTTTCCATGGTGGATTAATTCAATGACTTGGGTTAGGAACAAATGGTTAGATACACTACTAGAAGACACTGAAGAATAGAAAACCCAAAATACTGAGAAAGAATAAACAAATGAACAAACCACTATGGTATGATAGGATTGGGCACCTAATTTGAGGCTTAGTGAATATGAATCGACTGAGGAAATTCAAGGGTCATTAGTTAATGTCGTGACTAGAAGTAAAGGACCAGTGGTGCATAAAAGCTTATTAATACCTAAAATAAAGAAGTTTAAAGAAACCATGAATAAATTTCTTAGTAATAATCAAACAACACCTAAGCCTAATCCAATAAATATGAAAGAGACAATCCCAGTAGTTTACAAGTCAATGAAGACAACACTTAATAAACCTGTGGAAACTTTGGAAAATAGAACCTAGACTACTAAAGAATAGGTAATGGGGTATGATATCATAGAAGACATTAAGAAAACAAAGGAAACCATCTCTTTATTTGAATTATGTAGTTTTCCTCAACAAAGGAAGAAACTTCTATAAGCTTCTAATCCACAACTCAACAGTGTCCTAGAAGCTATTAAATATGATGATGAAGTAAATGAAGCAAGCATTGGAGGAAAATCTAGATCTCAGACTTTACCTTTTTTTATGTCATTTGAAATTTTTAATCATAATGTGCATTATTTTTTGGTAGATTATGGGTATTCATCAAATGTCATGGCACTTTCAATATGTAAAAATATTAATGGCCAACTTGCACCATCCCCATCTTAGATAGTTCAACTAGACAGATCTGTTGTTAAAGTCATAGGGGAAATGAAAGATATTTTGATTTGATTATCTGTAGATCCAAAATTTGGTCAGCTTATAGATGTTATGGTAGTGGATATACCATAAGCATATGGATTAATTTTAAGTAGGGATTGGTAAATGAAAATTAATGGATTTTTTGCAACTAATTTGTATTACCTGTGGCTACCATACAATAATACTCAAAACCAAATTAAAATACAAAGGGAACCACAGATGACCTATAATGTAACTTAGTTAGAAGTGAAGAATGAACCTGTGCACTTCTTATATTTAGTTTTGGGAAATCTCTTTTTCGACGTGAACTAGAAAATCATGAAGCTAAAAAAGCCAGGTTTGAGTAAGACACATAGTCTGACCTCCTTAAATTCTCATTGGCTGATGAGATTAATTGTAATATAGAATATTTAGAATATATGTGGTGTATTATATATTTTGATGTGGAATGCACTAATGACATCACTGAGTATGAAGCCACAAGTATGGAAAGGGTTATGAAATTTTTTTATAACTCTGGACAAAATCCTTTTCAGCAACACACCCTAAACTAGAGCCTTTGATCCAAAAGGGTCTAAGAAAGCTTGGTTCTGTTCTCAAGTAGTACTTTATCGAGAATCTAGAAACCCTTGTACTTAAATAAACTTGTTGTTATTGATTTTGTTTTCCCGTTGTTTATTTTTTTGTTTGTTTTGCCTTAGTTCATAGTCTTAATTTGTTTGCTTTTAATCAACCTACTCAATTTTTGGTGTGTGGAAGTATAGTCATCTAATTAAACTTGAAATCCTTGGATGTTAAGAACTGCTTATGGGAAAGAGAAGATTATAAAGTTCGATCATAATGATATTATTTAACTATTGACAGATGATGGAAAGGGAAGCTAGTTTTCAAGTTCAAATCTGAATTATTATAACCCCTGTGAAATAACCAAGACTCATGAGTTATGGTGTACTATCTTGGGGTTTAATCCATTCTCAGATTAATACCTATCTTAAGAAGCATATCATGATGGACCCATGGAAAGGAAGCAGGTTTGATGGATGTATGGTATTCAAAATGAACCCATTTATACAAATAAAAAATGGGCAAAAGGATTAGATAAAATAGTTAGTTTTCTTAAATATTTAGTCTTCAATTAAAGAAATGATGTGGAACAAATAAACTTCAAAACAAAAGGGCTGTCAAAACAACAAATATCAAAACAATTCTTGTTCATCCATGAGCTTGATAAGAAAATAAATTTTGCACACACAAAAGGACATTATGGACGGAAGAACCTATACCAATTTCTCAAAGTAAAAGGAACACTCAGAATACTTTTTCAGTCATAAAGAAAGCATCAAAATAATGCTTATAGCATCAGAATGAGGAAGAAACAAATACATATGTCTTACTCTGATACGATCTTATGGAGTCTTATATGATGGAAACTTTAGGATAGGGGGTAAAATCAACTTCATATTTTGACCCCAGGAGAGTCATCAATACACTGAGCTCTTGGTTACCCTACCCCTAAACAAAAGGTATAAAATGTGTTGTTTGAAAAGTTTCGTCCCTCTATAAATATAGTTTAAAGAAGTCTCATTGAACACTCACAATGCAGTACCATATGGAAATCGTGTTGTTCAAAGAAATTTTTTTCAGATATATTTGTTCATCAGCTAGTCGCCAAGTGTTGCTGCTGCAACTTATTTCCCAAAAATTTTACATGTTAGAGCCCCTCCTTCCATTTTTTTTTAAAGCACGCCTGCTCTTGTTGCCCAACTTAGTTAAGCCTTCCTTGCACACTTAGTCTTTCCTAGAATCTTGAGAAGAAGGTTTTTCCGTAATCTTGAAGTGTGATTCTAGTAAAAAAGTACCTAGGCATGACCAAAAAACAATTCTTACAAGAAAATCTTCTTTGATTTAAGATCAACAGTTGAGAATCGCCCCGATCAAGATCTAGTGACCAATAAATGGAGGGAGGAGAAGTGAATAGTCAGAGAAGCCAAGTTTTGCTTATGAAAAGGTTACAAACCCTATTTTTGACTTCCACATATATCCAATGGTCCAAAAGGTTACACACAAATCAACGGCTTGGAAAGGTTGAAAAGAAAAGGCAGAAGCAGAAAAGCGGAAGCGAAAGATGCAAGTTTTGTTCAAGTCAAGGTTGGAATCCTGAGTTCCAATTTTTGCATAGACTGATGGTTTATAAAGTTTTCACAAAGATCAATGACTAAAAAAGGATCTGTAGTGTGGAAGCAAAAATATGGACATGGAAGGATTGAGTTTAAATTTAGAACACATTGGCAAATCCTCTTTCCGATTTCTGCTTTCCGGAAGGGCATAAGCGAAAAGGTGGAGGATAAAAAGTTAAAGTTTAATTTCAGAAAAGTTTGACTTTCTATTTTTTGATTTCTCCATAAATCGATGGTTTAGAATCACCCTGCATAGATCAATGGATCTGAAGGTTTCGTAAGGGAGGAAGTGGGAAAACAAAGGTAGAATGTTGGAATTTTGGTTGTGAAAAAATTAGATTCGCATTTTCCTCCTTCTGTGATCTGCATATCAACGCCTAGGGATGAGTCTGCATAGATCCAACATCCAAGAAAATGTGGAAGTAGAAAACAGGAAGTGGGAATGAGGAGGTGGAAAAGTAAAATTTTAACTTGATAAGATTGGTAAACCCGATTTTCACTGGTAGAATGTTGGAATTTTGGTTGTGAAAAAATTAGATTCGCATTTTCCTCCTTCTGTAATCTGCATATCAACGCCTAGGGATGAGTCTGCATAGATCCAACATCCAAGAAAATGTGGAAGCAGAAAACAGGAAGTGGGAATGAGGAGGTGGACAAGTAAAATTTTAACTCGATAAGATTGGTGAACCTGATTTTCACTTACTGGAAGGGAAGAAGCAAAAAGGAGTTGTCAAAGTTGCATGAAATAATGGTTCAAATCAAACCTGATTCATATTTGAGATGATCTGAGCCGTCCAACCTCTATTTTTTTTACTATGAACCATTGGGGAAAATAAGAAATATTTTTCTTGAAACTTAAAATAAATATTTGCTTTCTTAATTGGGCACTAATCATCGTGTTTTTGTTTTGTTTGAACAAACGACACATATCATTAAAATTAGAATGGTTGAGATTCATGGAAGATTCAGATCAATGGTCCTGAATAATTCTATTGTTTTAACTGGCATGAATGAAATAAATATCTCATATCTGTGGAATTGGTTAAAGGGAGGCATCTTTCAACGTCTAAGATCTACTCAAAATTAGATCTATGACGAAGAAAAATTACGTTGATTCAACAAGAACTAGGAAATGAACTTTTGAAATCCATGGAATTCATTAATGGTCCTCTGCAAAGATTTAAACGGAAAGTGTGGAATGCATA
The DNA here is from genome assembly GCA_001517045.1 of Pseudotsuga menziesii. Lineage (NCBI taxonomy): Eukaryota > Viridiplantae > Streptophyta > Pinopsida > Pinales > Pinaceae > Pseudotsuga > Pseudotsuga menziesii. The sequence goes on from LPNX010393078.1 coordinate 89,471, forward strand.
CTATATAACTATTTCTTCTTGCTTCTGTACATCATACAATGAGATTGTTCTAACCTCCCAGAACTATTTCCTTGGTCATGAATGTTTGTTATCTGTATAAATGTCTGTGTTAATAGGGTAATAAATGGTTTAATTATATTAGAGCTACCTCTAGTATTCTTTCTGCTGTGAATGTGATTATTGTGTTGGTACGACTATCTGTTAGACCTTTATGAGCATTTACAGCATATTACTCTAAACTCTAAATTTTATCCATATTCAAGGATATGATAGTTTAGTTTTAGACCTAGATTAGACGTACATTTATCTTAGGCACTTGTATATCATTCTTTAAACAAAAATGTTATAAACAGTGGACTAGGCTGTAACCAGTAAAAGATTAAAAAACTTAATATACGGTATCCAGAACCATGAAACAGATGGATTCCCCACACAAAATGGTGTCTAATCTAATTACGATCATTCATCGGGGAGAATCCTTATTGCTTGGTACTTTGTATTTTTCCAAGAATCAACAAAATTGGATATAGAAGGAGGGAACTAACCTATGCATGGCTGGTAGAGGAAATCTGGTTTTCAGAGAAGATTACACTGGGACATCATCCAAAAATATTTTCCATGAATATTTTATTCCCAAATTTAAAGAAAAAGAACACATAGGTTCTGGGGAAGAAGAATCAAAACGTTTGTATGTTTTCCCATTTGAAGAAGTATATATGTTTAGGAGACATACAAGATCCTATGTCAAGAAACTTGGGTGGTTAAAATTTATTCTTTCTTCACCTAGAAGAAGAGCTTCCAGGAAATTACCCTCATACACTAAGGGTTCGATTCTTTAGTAAAATTTGGAAGAACTAGTAAACCTATCCATCCAAGAAAATTTTCAGCCTCTGGATCAATTCGATCCAGAATCCCCTGCAGTTTCAGTATTCCATAGTTTCCACCTCGAATCATGGCTGATTTAAATCGACCTATGTGGAGATAAATAATGCCACTCAAACTAGCTTCTCCATTGCATGGCTTACCTAAACACCCAGAAAAGGTTTTACCAAGATTTGATCCTGGAAAGGGTGTTTCTGCTAAAGATCACCTATAGGGTTTTTATCTGGATTTGAATATTTTAAATGTTGAACTTGAAGATGTTGTTTGTAGACTTGTTCAGTATACCTTTGAACATAAAGCATTATCATGGTATTTTTGTTCGTGAGCTGATTCAATATTAAATTGGGATGGTTTTGCAAATGCATTCTTAGGTAAATTTGGCAACTAGAAAATTGTAGCCACTCTCAAGAAAGAATTACTATCTATGAGGATGGGAGATAAAGAAAAGTTCTAATACTTTAATCATAGATTCTCCACTCTATTTAATATCTTTAGTGTTGCAACAATACCAGCTAAAGAGTCTCTAGTAAAATATTATACTACAACACTTTATCTTCCAATATAAATGTTTGTAAAAATGTTTGGTAAAGTAACGTTGGTAGAAAGTATGAGGAAGCCAAGAAAGTAGAGGAATATATAGATAGTATCGAAAGGAATACTCTAGAACTTGAGTTGAAATATACCACAAGAAAAATGCCTTTGTTGTTAACTAATGTCAAACAAGAACACTCTAATGAGCTAGATAATGTAGTGAATATGGCGCATAAATTGTCCAACAAGCCAGTGGACTTAGAAAATGATAAGGGCGTTAGTCCATATAGAAATCCATTCAACCCTTATTACAAGAAAAGGGAAGAGAGTAAACAACCCCAACCACCTGTGCATAATTCTAGTGTTTTGAGTTTTAATGAAGTAGGCATGGATCACTTCTGTACTTTTCTCCAAGAACATCAGTATGAAATTTTTTTTCCACAGTGGATTAATTCAAGGACTCAGGTTAGGAACCAATGGTTAGATACCCTACTGGCAGATATTGACAAAGAAAAAACCCAAGATAATGAGACGGAACAAACAAACAGTGAAACCACTATGGTATTATGGGATTGGGCATCTACTTTGGGACTTAGTGAAGATGAATCTACTGAGGAAATTTAAATGTCATCAGTTAATGTCATGACCAAAAGTAATGACCAAGTGGTGGATGAAAGTTTGTTAGGGCATAAAATAAAGAAGTTTAAAGAAAACATGAATAAAGTTCTCAGTAATTCTCAAACAACACCTAATCCTAATGTAGTAAATATGAAAGAGACAAATCCATTAGTTGGCAAGTCAATGAAGACAATAATTAATAAACCTGTGGAAACTTTGGCAAATGGAACAGAGACTACTAAAGAACAGGGAATGGGGTATGATATTGTATAAGACATTAACAAAAAAAAAGGAAAACATCTCTTTATTTGAATTATGTAATTTTCCTTAGCAAAAGAAGAAAATTGTAGAATCTTCTAATCCACATCTCAGCAGTGTCCTAGAAGCTATTAAATTTGATGATGAAGTAACTGAATCAAGTATTGGAGGAAAATCTAGATCTCAGACTTTATCTCTTTTTCTATCATTTGAAATTTTTAATCATAATGTGCATAATTGTTTGGTAGATTATCGGTCTTCATCAAATTTCATTCCACTTTCAATATGTAAAAATATTAATGGCCAACCTGCTCCATCCCCATTAGAGATAATTCAACTAGACAAAACTTTTGTTAAAGTCATAGGCGAAATGAAATATGTTTTGATTCGATTATCTGTAGATCCAAGAGTTTGTCGGTTTAGATGTTATGGTAGTGGATGTACCAGAATCATATGGATTAATTTTAAGTAGGGACTGGTCAACAAAACTTAATTGATATTTTTCAATTGATTGGTCTCACATGCGGATACCATATAATAATACTCAAAACCAAATTAAAATACTTAGGGAACCACACATGACATATAATGTGACTCAGTTAGAAGTGAAAAATGAACCTGTGAACTTGTTGTATTTAGTTTCGGGAAATCACTTTTTGGACCTTGAATTAGAAAGTCATCAAGATAAACAAACCAGTTGTGAATCAGACACATAGTTCGATATCCTTCAATTAACAAGGGATGATGGTATTAATTGTAATATAGTATATTTAGAAGATATGTGGTGGATTCTATATTTTGATGTGGAATGCACTGATGACACGACTGAGTATGAATCCCCAAGTCTAAAAAGTTCTATCAAAGTTTTTGGTAAATTTGGACAAAATCATTTTCAGCAACACACCCTAAATTGGAGCATTTGATCTAAAAGGAGCTGACTAAGCTTGGATTTTCTCTCAAGTAGTACTTTACCTAGAATCTGGAAACCCTTGTACTTAAATAAACTTACTGTTATTGATTTTTTCCGAGTTGGTTATTTTCGTGTTTGTTTCACCTTATTTCATAGTCTTAGTTTTTTTTCTTCTAATAAACTGGCTCAATATTTTTGTGTGTGGAAGTATAGGAATCTGGTTAAACTCAAAATATTTGGATATCAGGAATTTCTTATGGGAAAGAGGAGATGATAAAGTTTGATCATAATGACTTTCTTTAACTATTGGCAGATGATGGAAATGGAAGCTAGTCTTCAAGTTCACATTTGAATCATTATAACCCCTATGAAATAACCAAGACTCATGAGTTATGGAGTACTATCTTGGGTTTTCATCCATTTGCACATAAATACTTGTCTCGGGAAGCATATCATGATGGACCCATGGAAAGGAAGTAGGTATGACGGATGTATGGTATTCAAAATGATCCCATTGCTACAAATAAAAAAAAGGGACAAAAGGCTCAGATTGAAAAATCAATTTTTTGAAATATTTAGTCTTCTAGTAAAGAAATGATGCTGAAGAAATAAATCGTCAGAACAAAAGGGTTGTCAAAACAACAAATATCGGCATGGTTCTCCTCTGTCTATGAGCTTGATAAGAAAATAAAGTTGTCACACACAAAAAAAGGACATTGTGGATGGAAGAACCTGTATTGAATTATCAAAGAAAAAGGAAAACTTAGAATACTTTCTCTGTCATAAATAAAGAATCAAAAGAAAACTTATAGCATGGGAATGAGGAACAAATGAATACATCTATATTACTATGTTACAATCCTATGGATCTTATCTGATGGAAACTTAAAGACAGGGGGTAGAATGAACTTCATACTTTGACCCCAGAAGAGTTATGAATACATTGAGCTCTTCTTTACGCTACTACCAAAGAAATGGTATAAAATGTGATGCTTGAAAAGTTGCATCCCTAGACAAATCTAGTTTAAACAAATCTCAGTAAATTCTTGTAAGGAAACATTGAAAATTCACAATGAAATACCATATGGAAATATTTTTGCTCAATGAATGTTTTTCCAGTAATATGTGTTCACCAGCTAGTCGCCAATTATTTCTTCTACAACTGCTTCCCCAAATTTTTACATTTTAGGGCCCCTCCTTCCATTTTTTGTTCTAAAAGCATGCCTACTCTTGTTTCCCAACTAAGTCAATCCCTATTTTCATACTTATTCTTTCCTAGAATCTTGAGTAGAAGGTTTTTCCCTAAGTTTGGAGTTTGATTCTTGTAAAAAAGTACTTAGGAGCGATCAAGAAATGAGCCTTATAAGAAAATATGCTTTGATTTAAGATCAACAGATGAGAATCACCTCGATTAAGATCCAATGGCCAAGAAATTGCGGGAGTGGAAGTGAGGAGTTAGAGAAGGTTATAAACCCAAATTTTGACTTCTAAATAGAGCCAATAGACTAGAAAGGTTTCGTGCAAATCAACGACTTAGAAAGGTGGAATAGAAAAGGGCGGAAGTGGAAGATGCAGGTTTTGGTCAAGTAAAGGTTGAAATATTGAGTTTCAATTTCTGCATAGATCGATGATTTAGAAATATCCTGTAAATATTAACGGCTCGGAAAGAATTGGAAGTGCAGAAGTGAAAATGCAAAAGGGGAAGGATTGAGTTGAAATTTCAAACACATTGGCAAGCCCGATTTCTGAATTGTGCTTTCTGGAAGGCTGGAAGTGGAAAGGAGGAGGAAAAATGTTAAAGTTTAATTTTGTAAAAGTTTGAATTTCCATTTTGTGATTCCTGCATAGATCAATGGTTTAGAGTCTCACCGCATAGATCAATGGATCATAATTTTTCAGAAGCACGGAAGCAGAAAAATGGAGGTGAAAAGATAGAATTTTGGCCATGAAAAAATTAGAGTCCTATTTTCTCCTTCCACAATCCATAGATTGACATATAGGTATGTGTATGCATATATCCAATGGCCAAGAAAAGGATAAAGTGAAAAAAAGGAAGTGAAAATGTGGAGGTAGAAAAGTAGAATTTTAACTTGATAAAATTGGTGAACCCGATTTCCGCTCTCCGGAAGGGTGGAAGCTGAAAGGAGCTGTCAAGGCTATGTGATCTAATGGTTCAAATCAAACCCGATTCATCTTTGAAATGATCTAAGCCATCCAACCTCTATTTTTTTTTACTTTGAACCATTTGGGAAAATGAGAAATATTTTCCCCGAAACTTAAACTAAATATTTTCTTTCTTAACGTGGAGCTAATCATCATGTTTTTGTTCTATTTGAGTAAATAACACATATCGTTAAACTTATAACTGAAAGTATGGTGGTTATTTACATTCACCACTGACAAATTATTGTTGTTTATAGATCATATATATCTCTCATGATGTTCTCTTTATCTATTTTAGGTACTAGGGTTCACGAAGTTAGGATGGGAGATTGCAAGATCAGGTAAAGGTTGCGTTTTTCAAGGGATGAGATTAATGGTAGATACAGATCAATGGTACTGAAGAATACCATTTTTTTAACTTGCGTGAATGAAATAAATCTCTTAGATCTGTGGAATTTGTTAAAGGGATGCATATTTCAATGACTGAGATATACACAGAATTATATCTACGACAGAGAAAAATTCTGTTGATTCAACAAGCACGAGGAAATGAACTTTAGAAATCTACGAAATTGGTTAAAGGGCTTCATCTTTCAATGACTGAGATGAAGGTTTGATATAGATAAATGATTGAAGTTGATTTCATGTATTGAATGTGCACGGAATATGGATGTAATACCCCATTTTGATCCTTAAGATATATTATCTTTTAATATAAATATTGTATACATGTGATGTATGTTTTCCTAGCATGGAGCTCAAGGCCAAGGCCCAGCTCGTGGATGCCCATATTTTTTTAGTTAAAAGGAAAGTATTAGATATTATGCTACCCATGTGCTATGAATCCATGGAACATTGTTGTAAATAAACATCATGCAATAAAATACCAAAACTAGGTATGGAATTAACTAATGAGAATGGGCCATGTGTATCCACTAGAGAGTGGTGAGGGGGTGTGGGATTGAACCATAGGTTTTCGGTAGGGTATGGGATCAGTTCCTCATTCCGATTCCATTGTGGAATATATAAATTTCAATTCCATCCATTACACATGCCCAGTAGTGAGAAGAAAACCCAAAATCGCAATTTTGCAAGAACCTCTGGTTTGAAGAGCCAAAAATGCCCAAAATTGGTATTTGATAGTGAAATCCAATGGGGGATGGATAGATATGAACCTTGGGGTGAATTTTATAGTATTAGATATCCCGAAATCCATTGGAAAACCCAGTTTTTAGAGACCATAAATCTAGTGAAAGGATGGAGTTATTTTGATGGAAGAAGTGTGAATGTTGGAATAGAGGATTGGATTGCTTGAATTTAGTTTGAGATGTCTATAGCTCTATGATTGAGCTCGCTAGCTTAGAATCCTCCTCCTTTGTTATTTCATGTTTGATAAACCCAACTGTGTGTTGGCTTAGCATGACCAGTTGAGTGAAACCATGGTTGTGAGTGAGCCTATTTAGTTACTCCTTAGTAGATACACATCCCAACTCGGGGGTGATCTCTTAGCTGAAAGAATTGTTATCAGGAATTCTCAATCAGCGTGGACATTGTTTGTTCTTCTGTACTATAAGTCACAAGAACAGAACAAAAGGACACATCAACAAATCCTTCCCTTAAATAATCAAATTAAATAACATAAAACACAATATACTTGAACCCTAGATCTCTTTGTGTTTCCTCCAAAATCTCTTTGCAATGGTTCAATACCTGCAAAACATATCAAAAGACAAAAAAACAAGATGAGAGCATCATTATAAATTGATTATTTATATCAATGATCAAGGAGTCTGATAATATCTAATTGAAATCAATACATCAAATATAGGAAAGGGTAATGTATTTTTATTAATTATGAAAGAGATAGAAGTACAAAAAAAAAAGCCTTGATGTTGATGGCTTCAATCTCTAAAAGAACATCTACAATCCTCTATGACTATGAATATCTCTCCACACACAAAATAGCTCTACTTTGCCTCTAATCTAGACTTCAAACCAACAACATAAGGGTACTTTTCTTGGCCTCCCTCACTCACATCATGAAGGATTCATTTATAGACCCAAAACCTTGAGATTGACTTAGGGGAATGGATAGAATGTGATCCCTATAGGTGAGGGAAGTGAATGCCACCTATCCCAAGCATGTAGGAACTGACTCCACGGGGGATTTCGCCTGGAAGCTTCTAGAAACTTCATTAATTTTCATAATTTTTGACCATCAACACTCTTAGTAAAAAGGATAGGTGCACCGTCCTAGGATTTTATCAAGGTAAAAGGGAAACAACGCTCTTTACTCCACTATGAGAGGCACCATTGGCGCTCTGTGAAAAAAAAAAGAAGGCGTCGACCCTTTAAGATATGGGAAAAAAGACATCCAAGGTATCTCAGGTCAGGTTTCTCAAAAGGCAAATGATCAATGAGAAATTTCCAAAAAGGATGATGGACAGTGTGGAATTTCCTGGTACAACAAGAATATAGGTTGGACAAATATCTATGGTTGGGTGGAACGTTGCTCTCACATAGTTGGTTGTTGGACAGTTTCATATTAAAGATAAGTATTCTCCGTGATTTAAATTGTGATCATTTTATGTTCTCTTTTGCATGTTTAATTGCTCATGTTAATTGAATGATATGATTATATTAAGCTAGTTGACATAAAGTCTTTGCATAGGATGAGAATGGGATTGATTATTGTATGGTTGTGTCATTATTCTTCCTGGAAGGAAATAGGCTGATGTACTCCCTTCTACGTATGTGTTATTATGTTAATTTCATTTTGTTTATATGAGGGATGCATGATGAAATGGCATGTTGATAGTGTGTAATTCCGTTGTGTTTATTAATAATGATTTGCATGCATAAGATTTTATTTATCCATGAATTTCTTACTAATGAATGGGGCTGATATTGTAACGAACATAAAATAATAATTCAATAACTAATAATAAACAAAATTAACTATAATATTGAAAGGACATGACCCTTCAAGTTGCAATTCCCAAGCCTTATTTAATAGGAAGGTCATAAACCATTGTAATCGTCTTATCTATTATCTTTTATCTATAAAACCATTAATATACATTTTCCCTATGGCTTATTCGATATTCCAGATATTTTGGTGATTATTGTGTGAGAGAAATAATTGTTTGCTTCAAGTGGTATCAGAGTCTTGTTTGGCTGAGCTGGGCCTTTGGCCTTACTTATCATACCTTGTCCTATTTTTTTCTTGTATCATTTTGGCTTGTAGGCTTATTTTAGGGTTTATCTTAAATATTGGACATTGTCCAAAATAAAAATAAAAACGTAAAAAAAAAAAGAAAAAAAAAGGAAAGAAAAAAAAAGTTAAAAAAAGAAAAGATAAAAGGAAAAGGAAAAAAAGAGAGAGGGTAAAAGTGAAACGACACCTGGTTTCTTAAAGTGGGTTTGAATTTGAATATAAAAGTGCATAATAATTACTAGCAAAGAGCAAGTGAGATTTGAACTTAGGTGGGGAATGTAACACTCATTCCTCCCAACCACCCAATCTACTCACATTTTACAAAACTTAAGAAAAGAAAAAGATAAAAAAGGTGCATAATAATTGCTACTAAAAAGAAAGTGAGATTTGAACTTAGGTGGGGAAGGTAACACTCATTCCTCCCAACTACCCAATCTATTGACATTTTTACAAACTATTCAAAAAAAAGAAGGAGATATTGATTAAATTTCAAAGAAAACTCACGAATATGAATTTTAATATTGAAAAGAAGCAAAATTTTCCTATCACCTTACAAAAAAAAGTTGCAATATTATTTAGAATTAAAGGGACACTTGTAGGGAAGGATATAACCATTTCTATTGCACCTGCTATTGTAAAGGAAAATGTCCTATGGCTATGGTTTAAGAGGCCATCAACATACTGGGGTTGAAAGAGAGATGCACAATGTTCAGCAAGTATATATAAACAAGATTCAGAGATGAGAAAGATCCACACCTGACTCACTGAAGGCTGGTCCAAGCTTTCTCTTCAATCCTCTTCTTGCTCCTCTCGCTCCAAGAGACCTGCAAAACAAGTTATACCTTCTTCAAGCCATTATGACCACATATAAGACAATGATAATCAAATGAATATGAAACAATGATCTGAATAACATTATAATATGATCATAAACAGAGATTCAATCACACATTGAACAATGATTTGGGAATAAGAAGGACATCACATCTTTATTAATCTTGAAAACAAGTACAAGTATACCTTCTCTTCAAGTATGGCACCTCATGAAACCTTGATCTAGTTCTGCTGCTTCTCTTCTCCAAAGAACTCAGCCTCCAAGCTCTGTGACACAAGGGGAAGACCTCCAGGGAAAAGGTGTGGGCAAAGAGAGTTCCAATTCCTCCAGCATAACAATGCAGAAATTCCAAGTCCCTTTCATGGCTTTTCCTACCTCTATTTATATGGGTGAAATAAGGTAGTTTCGCAGGTTAAAGAGGTTACAGCAGTTAAGGAAATTAATTTAAATAACTTAACTAATCTCCACTTAACGCAAGTTTTTATGTTTAAATGCTAAGATACACATTCGCGGGTATGTAGTAGAGCAACCCGTGAATGATTCGCGACTATGTATAAGGGAAACCTGCGAATACATGGATTCGCGACTTGCTACAAAGGAGACTCGCGAATGACTCATGAATTGTATAAAAAGATAGTCGCAGATACATCCTAACATGGCAAAAATGGCAAAGTAACTAGCTGGATAGAGGCAGAATTTATTTCACAATAAGCCAAGCTATAGTATTATGGGAAAACCTCAATCCATAGATGTCCTTTTATGTGCCAACATGAGGAATGTCAGCACTCGGACAGAGAGGTGCCATTCTGGTGTATAACAGATGCCCCCTAATGTGTGAGGTTAGAGGGGAAGACGATAGCCGAAATACATTATAAAGGAAAAGTGAGTATGGAGAGAGCAGAGAATCCAAGATCGAAAGGATCGAGTGAAGGTACCTGAAAGAGAGACAAATGTCAGAAAAACTGATCTCTAGCACATACACGTCCATATACAAAACATCGCCATAAAGATACAGGCGGATCCAACCTATGTATAACTGATGAAACTATAATGGTCGCACAATATGCAAAAAGGCGCCATATCAAATCTAAAGGAGTCATGGCCACAAATGAAAAAGGTGGATCTATGCTCAACAATCGATCATAGCCACAAAAATACAAGGTGGATCTATGTCTCAGCAAAATGTCATATAAAGTATAACAAGGTCTTGCGCAACTTGGGTAATAGCAAAAGATGACAATGCTACTGTCGGCCCAAGGTCTTCAATCCAAACCACCCAACAAAGGTACGAATCATAACCATGTGAATAAAGGGAGAAAAAGTCGAACATGGAGGAAACCGTTTGATTACCGGTCAATAATGAGAACCGTTAACAAACGCGAGGGAAACCACCATTAATGAAAATGGTCCCCAAGGCACCTAGTACATTCTGAAAAGTGTGAGTACAAGGATTTGAAGTCGAACACTTGAATAATATATCAAGTAGGAGACATTAAGGTATCCCCACTACCCAATAGCGAGGGAAATTGCCATTGAGGACAACAATTCCCAAGGTACTGTCATAAAACTCTAAATCTCGTCCCCAGAGCATGATGTGCTGCAGTCGATAGGAAGAGATCCATTGGAAGGTAGGAATTAAGGCATCCTTCATCATCCAACACGAGGTAATTCAAAGACTAACTGGATCTGGAAATGGTACTGAATTTCACAAAAAGGACCGCTGAAGACATGATGTAATGAACTGATACCAGGGAATGGCCGACACAAAAGGTCAAGGCAACTGCAGAATGGCCGACAAAGGTTTAATCCTTGAACAGTGAGCACGACAAAAAAGTGACTTAGGAAGCTTTTGACACAAAATAGGACCAACGAAACAAATCTGCAATGTAGGAGACATTGACAGATTCCCCATATAATTGGAAAAGAGACCAACTGGAGGAGTAAGAAACTCTGAATCAGGATAAGGTCAAAAGATTAGGACCCAACTGTTGAGAGACTCAAAACTGGTGCTTTGTTCAAGGAAACAAGACTTGCTTCCATGATGTAAAAAGACATGGAAATAAACCTTCCCCTTCCCCTCTTTCTTGTAAAGGTTTAACGAGTCCAAGAAAGCAAACTCGGGACCATCTTCATTTTTTGACAAGATCGAAGAAAAGAAAGAAGAATTCTTAATAAGGCACCGATTCGTGGATTTTACGAGCCCGAACTAGTACATGCTCGACGGTCTTTTCATAGTTTAGAGAGTCTGAAAACTCCAAAGAAGACTCCAAGGGGGTCCTTTTTTGTACAATTTAGTCTCCTGAGGCCGAAAAAGTATAAAACAAACCAAAGAAGAACTCTCTTAACTTCCGAAGAAGAAAATGCACACCTTTTTCGTATTTAGTCAGGAAGGTCCGAAAAAGGTTAAATTACCACCTACCCAACGCTCCTTCAAAAGCAGTATATAGCCTAATTTTTACGAGTGTGAAGGAAGGCAAGATCACTCGGAAAGATCCATTTGATTACGAGAAATGGAGCTTACAACAATAAACTCGATACTTTGTTCTTTAGGATTTAACGAGCATGACAAAGACATAAAGTACACTCGGAATCTTTTTCATGTTTTGGTCCAGAGCATGAAAAAGAGAAAACTAAGCTCATACCGGGGGTTCCTTTTCCGTAAGTTTAGTTCCTCAGGTCCGGAAAAGTGATAAACCTATGCCTGAGAATACTCTTCTCAATTCCAAAGAAAGGAGAGTGATCCTTTCTCGTATTAATCCACATGGTCCGAGAAAGAGATAACCTACCACCAATGTGGATGCCCATTCACATATTCTTAACGAGCCTGAACGGACAAGTTTACTCGGCAGTCAAGTCTATTTTGAGGAGTCAGACTTGGGCCTAAAGAAACTCATAATCTTTCCCATGAAGTTTTAACGAGTCCGAAAAAGTCAACTCGTGGCCTCCTTACTGTTTTTAACAAGCTCGAAGGAGAGCAGAAAGAATGCTCTAAATACGAGGAGACGAGTGTCATAAGCAGGCGAAACTAGTTCCAAGCGCAAGGAACAAGCCTATGCATAATGCAAGGAAAGTGAGCAAGATAAGGACACTCAGGGAACGTCTCCTCGGGGTAAAGGATGTCAAGTTGCGAAGGCAAAATGATACAAGGCTTAGCGACGATGAGAACAAAGATGAGGGCTTAGACAAGGAGCTAAAAGCGTGGAAGCCGGCATCAGGCTCATAAGCACGAGCAGGGCACATGAAAATGCAATTACAGCTTGAACAATAAGGTGAGGCCAGTAAATAGTTGTGGATCCAACTACAAATCCTGTCTCCAAGAAACAACAACATCAGGATCATATTCAGAAGAAACGATCTGATGCGGGTCACATTGGTAGAAACACATGTGACTTTGCTATCTTCTACAATAGGGAAAGTCAAGGAAGAATCAACCGAAGAAGACTCTATAGGACCAAGTATCGAGGGTTTATAATCAAGAAGATAAACCTCAGAAGCACAGCAAAAATCAACAAGGGAGATAGAGTCTATAGGAACAAACTCAATATCACAGGAGTTGAAAAATTCATAAGAAAAATCAAACTCATCAAGATTATTGACTTGCTATTCGAAGGAAGAATCAAAAGACTCAACAAGACCAACATAAGAAAAAGGGAAGGCGTACTAAGAAAATTAGGGTTAGACTTAATCACAACTGAAAAAGAAGGTCAGACTGTATCAAAGACTCCAGGAAGACTTCATCTGAAAGGAGGAAATCATCTGAGATAGGACACATATCTGAACTTTCAAATGGATGGACAGAGTGGAGAGAAGGCTCTACAATCTGTATAGGATGACTCACCCTATCAACTGCTGGGACCAAGTACCGAGAAGGTAAGCATGAAAACAGAGGCTTCCTCTCAGTAGCAATTGAACACAAATGACAAGAAGCCACATAGTTCACCTGTGGCGGGGTAGTGTCTACAGAAACACTGGGAATCAATAAAGGAAAGACTTGGTCTCTAGTTGGGTCAGGAGACTGATCAAGAAAATCCAACTAATCGATAGTGACAATTTCTTCGCCATGATTAAAGTACATCACACGAAAGAATGTTGACACCACAACTTGCATGGCATAGACATAATCACATCCAAGGAGCATATTAAAGTCCAAAGGGTCTTCTATTAACATGAAGTCAACTAAGACAGTCTTCCCACCCAAAGTAACAGGTGTTTGAGCAAGAATTCCCAAGGCTATACAAGTTCTTCTATCAAACGCCAGTAACTGACTAGCAATTGACACAAGGCTGGGAGATCCCATACCTCGCCAAGCACGATCAGACAAAATACTAATTGAGGCTCCTTCATCAACAATGCAACGAGCAATTGTATAGGGTTCAAATTTGACCTTTATCTGGAAAGGTGCATGGGAAGGAAGGCGCAGCTCAACTAGGTTATCCCAATCAAAGGAAGCAATCTGAGAGCTTGGTGGGGGTTGATCCGAAACAAGTTCAGTTCCCCCTTGTTCAGTAAGATCTGAACTGGCAGTGAAGAAAATGTGACTAGTAGACACTTCACTCTCCAAAGGAAGAGTGGGATTGATCGATACTGTGATCGATTCAATCACTTCGTGAAAGTCACTCTCCGAAGGGAGAGTGGGATTGACCAAAGATGACATTGGTTCAATAACATGAGGAGCACTCTCTGAAAGAAGAGTGGTATCGACCAAATTTGAGATTTGTTTGACCACTTGATCAACCAAAGGTTGAGTAGGATGTTGAGAAACTATAGGGTGTTCAGAAGAAATAAATCCATGAGTCTTGGACCACACTCTTCGCACCTCTGGGATAGTATGGCATAGATGAGTACGATGATCTCCCTTGCATAGCACACAAGGGAACTTAAGATGATGCTTCGAACGACCAGTTTTCTCAATGGTATCAGCATGACTAGCAGTGGCTGACTGTTTGCTCTCAACATGACCTGTAGAGGATGAGAGTTTGCCCCCAGCGTGAACAACAGAGGCTGGGTGACTGGGTCCAACCTCACTAAGAGAGGCTGGTTGTTGAGAGACTCCATAATGTTAAAAAATGGGATGACCATGAATCCAAACTCTTTGCACCTCCACAATAGAAGGGCATTTATAAGTATGGTGTTCTCCCTCACAAAGATTACAAGGAAACTTGAGCTTGTGTTTTGAATGGGTAGACTTGTCAACAGTGTCAACATGACTCGCAGTGGTTGACAAATTGTCTCCAGCGTGAAGTACAGAGGCTGAGAGACTTCCCTCAGTGTGCCTGGTAGAGGCTGAGAGACTGGGTCCAACATGACTTGTAGAGGTTGGACGGGCACCATTAATGTGAACAACAGAGGTTGAATGGTTAGGATCAACATGCTTTGCAGCAGTTGAGTGTGTTCCCCCAGCTTGAGCAACAGAGGCTGGGTGAATGGATCCAACTTGAACAACAGAGGTTGGATGGGGAGGTTCAACTTGAAAACCAGCAGTTGAATGGATGCACTCAGCTTGAACACCAGAGGTTGAGTGACAGGATCCGACATGACCTGAAAAGGTTGGAAGGATCACACTAGTGTGAACACCAGAGGCTAGATGGATGGATCCAACTTGAACAACAAAGGTTGGACGGGTGCACTCAATGTGAACACCAGAGCTTGAGTGAATAGATCCAACATGACCTGCAAAGGTTGGATGAGTGCCCCCATCCTGAACAAGTGAGGCTGGGTGGTGAGGTTCAACTTGACTTGCAGAGGTTGAACGGGTGCACTCAACGTGAACACCAGAGGTTGAGTGACTAGATCCAACATGACCTGCAGAGGTTGGATGAGTGCCCCCATCCTGAACAAGCGAGGCTGGGTGGTGAGGTTCAACTTGACTTGCATAGGTTGAACGGGTGCCCCCTTTATTATGTGATTTCTTCCTATTCCTCCTTCTTTTACTCCTTTTAGACTGCCGGTTACTAGTATCAGTACTTTCACCGTATGAGGTAGAAGGAGGAGGAGAACTAACTACAAGTGAAGGGGTAGCAATGTTTTGATGCCCTTGATATAAGGAGCTTACTTGAGAAGCATCAGGATCATTCAGGATAGTTGGAGTGGAAAAAAACCACACCGGTAGCCCTAGGGTGAATCCCGAAAGATTCAAGGTGGCCATCAAGGGAACACCAACATTCCCTATGAGAGGAATAGGA
Organism: Pseudotsuga menziesii; assembly: GCA_001517045.1. Lineage (NCBI taxonomy): Eukaryota > Viridiplantae > Streptophyta > Pinopsida > Pinales > Pinaceae > Pseudotsuga > Pseudotsuga menziesii. Next base: position 105,067 of record LPNX010393078.1, read on the forward strand.
CAAGGAGCTCCCATCATGGGGATCTCTTGGTTGGTGTTCAAAGGGGTGTTAGCCATAGATTCAAAACAAGAGACGAAGTCTGAGGTTGATGATCAACCAAAATTACAAAGAAGACACCTAAAGGCCCACTAAGTATAGACAAACCACACAGCACTCACTAAAATTTCCTAAAGCCCAACAGACAAACAGGTATAAGATGTACTTTCCAGAAGAAAGTTGATGAACGATTACTTGGCATCCTTGAGGTGGTTCTCAGGCACAAGCGGAGGAATCACCCACCACCTTCCTGCACTTTCCACAAGGGTTACCTTCCAATCCCGTCCAAGGTCAACCAGAAATAACCTTCCGGTGTACCTGTGTATGAACCCTAGATGTCAAAGAGACTAGAGGCTACCTTAACTAAATTAACAGTCTGGGGGGACAGTCGTCAGCCGAACTCGTATGCATGGGCAGGGTAGCTGAGATCGAAACTCTATCTAGGACAGAATCCCCAGATGCGTAAAAGTCCTGGGTTACGTTTTGACAAGGATTCAGAGGGTTATCTCCTCTGTCCAAGCCTCCACGTGGCCTAGTACTTAACTCCCATTTGAGAGGAGCTTCCCAGATGCAATCAATGTAGAAAAGGATTTACCTAGTGATAGGCCAACTACGTCTGAATTTAACACTTGTGGGGAGTTTAAACTCCCTATCCCACAAGTCTAGCCTAAGCTAGTTGGTGTATGACCCTATAAAATAAAACTTGCTAATAATTTTTAAAATTATGTCGTTTATTTTATGGGCTGTTTCTTACTCAGAGGGTAAATGGCATGAAACTTATGTGGTGTTTTGACTCAAAATTGAAACACAATGACTAAGAAAAGAGAAATGAACTGCAGAAAGCAAAAACTATTCTCTTTATATTTTCAAATAGACACTTGAAAGCCAAAAAAGAACAAAATCTTTTTATATTTTTCAAAAACAATAATATACCATGCAATCTAGACTAAAAAAACTAATCTACATACATATAAAGCAAAGATTTGTTTTTGTCTTTTTTATTTATAAATGCAAAAGAAAAATCAGCCTATCTACTTATGCAAACAAGTACTGAAAGCAAAGGAAATAGACAACTACTCTATTCCCCACAACGAACCCTAGGTTTCCCTAAAGTTAGATATCAACCTCACTTGAAAAGAAGGCTTACAAAAGTACAATAAGCCAACAACTTTGGAATGAAAAGACCTAGCAAATAAGACTGATATAAACAAAGGTCAAGAAGTCCCAAGCATCAATCTAGACCTACAAACAAAGGCTGCTCAGTATCTTGTCCAACAAGTTCAAGCCAAAGAAGGAGGTGGGGGGGGGCAAGCAGCACAAACAAGTGAACGTTCTTTTTAATTTTCTTTTATAAAGGCAAAAGAAAAACTACCTAAAAAACAAAAGCATGCAGATAACAAGAACAAAGCAAAAGGAAATCTGCTAAACAACCACCAAAAAAACTCTAGAGTACTCTAAAGTCAGTATAAACCCTACTTGGAAGGAAGGCTTGCATAAAAGACAAGTCCACTATTTTGTCATGGTGAATGTTAGCCAACAAAACAAGAAAGAAACCAGCACCAACAAGCTTCTGAAATCAAACAAAGACTACTAATAGAGGTTTATCAGAAACATAGGCCAAAAATCAAACCAAGCAAAGGAGACGAGGGAAAGAGCAAAGAACAAACCCTAATGCTATAAAAAGGCTTACGACATAGACAGAGAACAAGCAAAAAGGATGACACTAACTCCCTAGAGTCATGCACCTACAGAGGACCCTAAAATACCTACCCAAAACACCTTCAAACAGAAGAAAAATCACAACGGAGGAAAAAACACTGTTTAAAGGGGCATTCGCGACTGTTTATAAGTGCAACCCGCGAATGATTCATGACTATTCATTATAGCAACCCACGAATGCAAGAAAGTATTTGTGACTGTTCAGAAGAGCAACTCGCGAATGGGTGGAAAAATTCCCCAAAAAGGTCAAAAACCACCTTAAGAAGGCAGGGGAAGTGTGCTATCAGATTTATAAAGTGTTCCTAAGTGGCAAGAAGGACCTAAAACAATGCAAAAGACTGAAAGAAATCAAGAGAAACCCCAAACAGACAAGGCTCTCCCCAGTGGAGTCGCCAGTTCTGTTGTAAAGGAAAATGTCCTATGGCTAGGGTTTAAGAGGCCATCAACATACTGGGGTTGAAAGAGAGATGCACAATGTTCAGCAAGTATATATAAACAAGATTCATAGATGAGAAAGATCCACACCTGACTCACTGAAGGATGGTCCAAGCTTTCTCTTCAATCCTCTTCTTGCTCCTCTCGCTCCAAGAGACCTGCAAAACAAGTTATACCTTCCTCAAGCCATTATGACCACATATAAGACAATGATAATCAAATGAATATGAAACAATGATCTGAATAACATTATAATATGATCATAAACAGAGATTCAATCACACATTGAACAATGATTTGGAAGAAGAAGGACATCACATCTTTATTAATCTTGAAAACAAGTACAAGTATACCTTCTCTTCAAGTATGGCACCTCACGAAACCTTGATCTGGTTCTGCTGCTTCTCTTCTCCAAATAACTCAGCCTCCAAGCTCTACGACACAAGGGGAAGATCTCCAGGGCAAAGTTGTGGGCAAAGAGAGTTCCAATTCCTCCAGCATAACAATGCAGAAATTCCAAGTCCCTTTCATGGCTTTTCCTACCTCTATTTATATGGGTGAAATAAGGTAGTTTCGCAGGTTAAAGAAGTTACAGTAGTTAAGGAAATTAAGTTAAATAACTTAACTAATCTCCACTTAACGCGAGTTTTTATGTTTAAATGCTAAGATACGCATTCGCGGGTATGTAGTAGAGTAACCCGCGAATGATTCGCGACTATGTATAAGGGAAACCCACGAATACATGGATTCGTGACTTGCTACAAAGGAGACTCGCGAATGACTCGCGAGTTGTATAAAAAGATAGTCGCGGATACATCCTAACATGGCAAAAATGGCAAAGTAACTAGCTGGATAGAGGCAGAATGTATTTCATAATAAGCCAAGCTATAGTATTCTGGGCAAACCTCAATCCATAGATGTCCTTTTATGTGCCAACATGAGGAATGTCGACACTCGGACGGAGAGGTGTCATTCTAGTGTATAACACCTGCTGAAAGAAATAATATCTTAGTACTGAATTCACTAACCATTTAGTGATTCATGAGTCAAATATAAGGGAAGAGCTAGACTTTTTGGACAAAAAATGAATTGAAATAAGTGGCTTACAACTCAGTGTTCGATATTATATGGTCACGTCAAAATTCATTGTTAGTTCCTTATGGAGCTTCGACGGTGAGATAATTTTGGGCTTACCCTGGATAAAAACATTGGGGACTTTCATCTTAAATGCTGAAAATAAGTTTTTGAGATTTTCCTATAGGTGAAAGAGAATCACATTTCAAGATATTACAATGAAGTCAGAAATAGAACCTCCAACATCTGAAGAATTCTAAGATATATCAGAGATATTTTCATAGGGTAACCAGAAGTTAGAACAAAAGATGGAGAAAGAAGTTGAAAAATATGTCGCTAGTAAGAATGAAGAAATTGATCGTTTCAGGAATAATAGTCAATAATTGATCGCACAGATTAATAAATTAAAAAGGGAAAACATATCGCAAGAGGAAATCCAAGAGGAATTCCACCAAAAGGAAGTGGATCTCCAAAATGATTTCAATAAAGAACTATTAAAAAAGATGAAGAAAATTCTCGCTTAAAAATTTTGAATCAAGGGTTGACCAAACAAATAAAAAATTAAAAAATGAGAAGTTAAAAAAATGCTTAGATTTATTATCAATTAGTAAATCGCAAGAATCACAAATGATTAAAGTTTCTACATGGGTTCCACAAACATCTCGAATACCTTATTGTCACCGAAATCATAGAAGTTGATACAACCAACATCAAATTAAAGCAGAAACGATGACTAACGTAATAGAGAAGTAATCAAAGGCTCAAATTCAAATATCAAAAAAGGGAAGCAATGAAAATCTCATCAAAGTTCAAAAGAACAATGTTATTGTAACATTGTTACAAGCATCAACAGAAAATGGTTCCGAAAAACAATTACAAAAATCGTTAGAAGCACCAAAAGTTGAAGTTCTAGTAAACACTTCAGAGGCGATTCGAGTTCCTTATCATGATGCAAATCACAAGAGTCATTATGATAAACGAAAAAATCAAAAGGAAAATTACCAGTATTATTCCTACAAAGAGCAAAGACAAAATCGACAATTATCAACAATCGATCCGCAAATAATTCCGTTAAGGGTATATCTCGGATGGATGAATTCACAACTGACGCAAAATTTCCACACAATGTTTAAAAAAACATATCATCATATTTCGTCAAATGTTGCAACTAACAACACACAATGTCATGAGAAAGCATTACAAGCTAGAACAAGGGATAAAGTCTTCCATAATTGTGCTTTGAGGAAAAAACAATTCTAAGGGACAGACAATGTAATGAACAAAGATATATATAATAAATAATCACTAAATAACTATTATATAATTAATAATAACTATTAAATATCAATATTAATTATTAATATTATTACATATTGATATTAATAATTAATAATTAATAAATAATAAATAGTTATTAGTAAACAATTCTAAAATGACGCATCATTTCATGGATAGTATCCAAAGTGCTGTTATGATTAATATATATATGGAACTCACTTTGTAATCTATCATCATATCTATTCTATCATCAATTTATATATTGTTATGGCTTATTTAATATTTCAAGTCTTTTGGTAATATTATTTGTGCGAGAGAATAATTATTCGCTTCAAGTGAAGCAAACAAAGACTTCTAAACCCACATGATTTACATTTTAACCCACAATGATTACTCAGTTGAATAATAAACCAATGGAAAATAATTCCATATTGAAAATATTAAATAAATATTAAAGATGAAATGATGATAAAAGATTACAAGGTGAGTGCCATATATGTATTAATCATAAAGGAACTTTGGATACTGTCCATGAAAGGATGCGTCATTTTAGAATTGTTTATTAATAACTATTTATTATTTATTAATTATTAATTATTATTATCAATATGTATTAATATTAATAATTAATATTGATATTTAATAGTTATTATTAATTATATAATAGTTATTTAGTGATTATTTATTATATATTTTTTGTTCATTAGAATCCAAGCTAATGCGTTATCAAAGAGACTATGAAGAGTTATGAGACATAAATACGAAATTAGAAATGCTCATTAAATTACATAAGATGCAAAAAGAGCGCGAGGAACAAAAAATTTCTGATCAGAACAATCATATAAAAAAATTGTCGGCCCAAATTAAGAAATTAAAAGATGAAAATGATTTCAATCAGAGACAAAAAAATCAAGATATAAAGAAAGAAATAAGTGATTACGAAGCAGAAATAATACGGCTGAACAAAATCGTTAACGACAAAGATGAAGAATTGATGCACATGTGACAAAAGTTAGAATATCAAGAATCAGTGGTCAACCAGTATCGACAACAGATAAAAGTTCTTCAACAACAAAAAAATGACTCTAAAAAGGGAAACAAGCTGGAGATCACAAAGAGTAAAAAAACAATTTTCGACAATTCTGAAGAACTTTTGAGATTAAGAAATCACAACAAAACCCTGATTACAAAGATAAAAAAAAATTAAAAATAGTAGCGACAGGGCTCGCAATACATCTACACCGATGACTGGAGCAGGGTTGAAACTTTGGCAATGTCCATGCAAGAAATCGATACTTTAAACCACTGACAAAGAACAACTACACGCATAGCAAAGTATTGCATGCAGAAGGAAAACCAAATCTGAGCTGTGATTCCTGCAACCCACACATTAGAATGGAAACACCTCTCTACATGCAAACAATGGAGCTGGAGACAAGTACAAGCGAGCCCTCATGGTCGCAGTAAACCAGGTAGATCAGAGACCAAAACCCTCAACAAAGAATGAGGAGTTAGGTTTGCGTTGGAGGATTTTAAATCAAGCTTTGCACGGTGGTGGATGTTCCACGTGCCCACAAATTTATTCAGTCCATAGTGGGTCGAGTTGTATAGTCTCCACTACACTGTCGGGATCAAATTATTGTTAATAATCTATACAATGATCACAATGATAATGTAATCTACAAAGTCAAAACGTATCATTTCATTTATAAATCATAAAATCAAGGTATGATAAAGAACGAGGTTTATATGATATTGGTATACCTTATATTATAAATCTTGGATTTATCATTGGTAATGAACCAAAACATATATTGCAACTATATCCGTGTTTATATAGATCTTATCATCCTACTTAGTAAAAACATATTATGAAGAGATCAATAGTATAGTAATAGTTGTTGAACATGAGTTAATAGTACCATTGTTAACCATTTCTTTTTATAACCATAAACGATGCATGTCTATGCTATTAGAACAAGTTTATGCAAACACTAGTGGATAAGAAGCTAGTTTACAAATCAATAAGGTGTATAAAAATAATTAGTAACACCCTAGCATAACTCATACTTTTGAATGTAGTCTATGGTACTAAGAGTAAGATAAAATTCTGGGAAGTATATGATCTTTTGGTCTTCATAAAATACCAAATCTCTGAGATGAATCAAACAAAGCTTTGATTAGACTTAGTAGTAAAGGATAGTAAAAATATTCAAGAATAAATCTAGTATCACTTATATGATAATGTAATTTTGTCACATTACTTATTTCATGAAGAAGTTTGGAGATAGAAATCACAACTCGATAACATTTGTGCAAATGATCATTTATGAATACAATACAATAATAAGCTAATAATTTCCTCTACTGAAGCTAAATTAAAAGTAGAGTTAAGGGTACATTTGTAAGCTTCTTATTATAAGGATTATTTTTTATTTCTATACTAATAAGCAGTCTTTCAAATTTTATAAATAATAATAGTAGTAAACTCGTATGTTAGTAAAGGAATTTTTATACAAAATTGTGAGCTCTATAAGTAACTTGGCTAGTAGCTAGAAAGAAGAACTGTTTGAAACAAAAGTCATACTAATGAAAAACAGTGAGAATGGTAAGGTTATTAGTATTTACAACATGAATTTAAAATACTATCATAGTTGTAAAACAAGTAAAGAAAATATACTTTACCTCATAGAACCCTTGAATTCAATTAAGCAAACTTTTACTCTAGCAGTATATTTTATGCTAAAAGAATAATATCTAGATTAACTCCTTAATAAACTCTTACTGGTTCAAAATCTACCTGTCAAGCCTATAAGATCCAAAATTCCAGGTAAGTTAGCAATCGCTAAGTAAGCCCCAGTTAGAAAGTAACTTCTCACCTACTTGACAAAATCAAATCATCAGTACAGCTAGAAACAACTGAATGCAGATTATTTACATCACATATCGAAATTAAAATGGTATTAATTTATATGAGTTTGATTTAATCATTAGTTTGTTAACTGTTTCATTTATCTGTTAACCTCTAGCAGTTAACAAACTGTGACTAGAAACAATTTATGTTACATTAAAAAATTTTAATTTTTGTGAAAATTTGGGGTTATGACATGTGGTATCAGAGCACAAGGTTCAAACACTAGGCCTTGATTGATCCCAACTTGCTTTTATGAAACAATGAATTTAAATTATTTTGCTGATGTTATTTTCTTTTAATGTTATTCAAGAGAGAAGTTGTTTCTGAAGTTTAACAACAGGTATGGAAAGGCTGGAGGAATATGAAAAAGAGGAATATTCATTTACTAAACAAGAAAAATTACCAGGAGACCCTATACAAGAAGATGTAACCACTAATTCCTTAGAACTTTTAGAAACAGTAAAAGACTTAAAATATGAAATGGAATCTGTTAATCGAGAGAATGAAAGGATTCTGAGGGCTCAGGAGGAGCTAAATCAAATCCTAACAGAAAGATTTCAAACTGAGGGTAGGGGTAAAAGAGCTGATTTAGAAGATACAAGTCACCAACATAAATATAAAAAGATTAAACAGACTAAAAATGAAAGCAGCTCATCTTCAGAGGTATTTGGTGATCAAGGTAATTTTCATTCCACTAGTGATAGTAGTGATGACAATCATTATACTAAAAAGAGAAAATATAAACCGTATAAGAAAATTTCTGGGGAGTTTAAAAAGATTAAACCGCCAACATTCAATAGTGAGACTGAGAAGGGGGAGGAAGCGAAATCCTGGTTATCTGGGATGAAGAAGTACTTCTAGATTTATAATTATTCTAACCAATTAAAAGCTAGAATGGCTATCTACAATCTCTCAAGGAAGCCTAATATTTGGTGGCAAGACCTGAAGAGACTGAAGGGAATAAAAGAGAAGAACGTAAATTGGAGTACCTTCAAGAGGTACTTTAAAAATAAATTTTTGTATCAGTAATACTATGAAGAGAGAGAAAAAGAAATTTATGAGCTTAAATTAGGATCAATGACTATGAAATATCTAAACAACAAGTTTTTAAGTCTGCTTAGGTATGTGCCATACCTTGTAGATGAAAAACCAAAGGTATTGCGATTCCTCAGTTGTCTACCTTATCATATTAAGGACAAGATTGAGTATAACCATCCAAAAACTTTGGAAGAAGCTATGAAGAAAGCCAATTTCTGTTATGAATAGAATCAGAAGAAGCAGAGCATGGCCAACTGGAAGGCCAAGAAGAATAATAACCTTTATGACCAAAAGAAGAAATAATTTGTGCCCAACCGGAATTCTAAAAACAATAAGGCCAGAAATTTTGCTAACAAGAATTTCCAGGGGAAAAAGAATAATTCACCAAGCAATCAGAACAATTCAAAGGGTAAAGAATCTGCTAATAACCATGGTAATTACATAAAGAACTTTGAACACAAAGAACCTATAAAGTGTTGGGAGTGTAATGGCCCACATTATTCCTCAGTCTGTCCTAATCGAAAAAAGACTGTCATCAATATTCATATCATGCAGGAGGAAATGACCATCAGAGATTTAGCGAGGACTATGCCTAGAATCAATGTAGCCTTGGAGAATCGACAAGCAGAATATCAAACTTCCATGGTGGAAGTAGAAGGTATGATAAACCAAACCCCTATAGGTATTTTAATTGATCGAGGAGCTAGTATTAGTTATATTTCACCTAAAATGGTAGAAAAATGTAAGTTTCCTATTGAAAAATTTGAAAATTCTTGGTTGGTTCAGTTAGCCACTGGTGCTAAAAGGAAGGTAACTTGTTTTGTAAAAGAATGTGCAGTAGTTATAGATCACTTTGAAACTGTTGTAAAGCTTAATGGATTACCTCTTGTTTCTTATGACTTACTAATCGGTATGGATTGGTTAGAACAAAATAGGGTGATTTTAAATTGTTATGATAAAATATTTACGTGTATAAATAATGATAGAAAATAAATAAGTGTAAAGGAAATCCCTAGAAAAATTACCATAAGGCAAATTTCTACTCTACAACTTAAGAGAGCTGTTAGGAAGGGTTGTAAATCTTATGCAGTAACAATAATTGATGTGGAAAATCTAAATAAGACAGATAAATTAAAATTGGAAGACATACCAGTCTTAAGAGAATATGTTGATGTATTTGCAGAAGAAATTATGGGACTACCTCCGAAAAGGGAACTAGATTTTACCATTGAGCTGGTACATGGTGCAATACCCAGCTCAAAGGCCCCTTATCGAATGAACATACTGGAACTGAATGAACTAAAGTCACAATTAAAAGAGCTTATTTACATAAAGCATATTCGACCTAGTGTGTCTCCCTCAGGGGCACCTGTCATCTTCGTTAAGAAAAATGACAGAACCATGCGACTTTGCATAGATTACCATCTGTTGAATAAGATGTAGTAAAAGAAAATACCCGTTACCCGGCATAGATGATCTGTTTGATCAACTACGTGGAGCCACGGTGTTTTCAAAAATTGATTTAAGGTCTGAATATCATCAAGTTAGGAATAAAGATGAAGATATATTTAAAATGGCTTTTAGAACTCAATATGGCCATTACGAGTCTGTCATCATGCCATTCGGGCTTACTAATGCCCCAGCTTTTTTTATGTATTTAATGAACAACGTTATGCATAAGTATCTACATAAGTTTGTGATCATGTTTGTCGACGATATATTAATCTATTGAAAAACTAAAGAAGAACATAAAGAACATTTAAAAATTGTTTTGCAAGAGCTACGAGATTATCAACTCTTTGTAAAGTTTAGTAAATGCGATTTCTTCAAGGATAAAATCTAGTACTTAGGTCATGTGGTGACTAACGAAGGAATTTTGGTGGATCCCAAAAAGATAAAGGTGATCGAAGATTGGCCGGTTCCTAAGGATGTAAATGATGTTCGATCCTTCATGGGAATTACCAGACATTCATTGAAGGTTTTTTGAGAATTGCGAATCTGATAACTTCTTTGCAGAAGAAAGGAAAGAAATTTGATTGGAACCAGAAATGCAAGGAAAGATTTAAAAAGTTAAAAGCTTTATTAACCAGCGCACCTATTTTAAGAATAGTTGATCCAAATAAAGAATTTGTAGTGTGCATTGATGCCTGCAATGATGGTTTAGGTGGCGTTCTGACTCAAGAAGGGCATATTATTTCCTATGAGTCTAGGAAATTAAAAATTCATGAAACGAATTATGCAACTTATGATATGGAATTAGTGGCTGTTATACATGCTCTAAAGATGTGGTGTCATCACCTAATTGGCAGAATTTTTTTTTAATGGCCGATAATAAAGGATTAAAATATCTGTTAGATTAGCCTAATCTAAATGCCAGACAAGCTAGGTGGCTAGCTTTTCTAAGTGAGTATGATTTCAAAATTCAACACATTAAAGGTAAATAAAATAAAGTTCTTCATGCATTAAGTAGGAATGCAAGGCTGAACTTCATAGCAGTTATCAGCATTTATACAACAGATCTGGATGAACAACTTAAAGTGGGGATAGAACAAGATGAAATTTACCATAACCTACAAGCTAAAATGAAAGAAAATCCAACAAAAAGCTTAAGTAAAGGGTACAGTTTGAATGCAAAAATATTTTTACTGTATAAAGACAGAATGTATGTACCTAATGCACCTAAAGTTAAATTATTAATTTTGGATGAAATCCATAAAACTCCATACTCAGGTCATCCAGGCTATCAAAAGACTATAACTATGTTAAGAAAAGAATATTTTTGGCCAAACATGAAGACTGAACTGGCAGAGTATATTTCTAGGTGTTTTGAATGTTAGCAAGTGAAAACTGAACATCAACACCCAGCTGGATTACTTCATTCGTTGCCCATTCCTAGTTGGAAATGGGAGATAATTAGTCTCAATTTTGTTACTGGACTACCTAAAAATCAAAATTGAAATGATTCTATCATGGTAGTGGTCGATAAGTTAAGTAAAGCATCCCACTTTATACATGGTAAAACTACGTATAAAGCTGCAAACATAGCTGATATCCTTCTAAAACAAATTTTTCGACTGCATGGAATACTGAAAGTTATAATCTTAGATAGAGATCCTAAATTTACAGGTAACTTTTGGAAATCATTGTTTAAAGGATTAAACACTACACTAAATTTTAGTACTTCTTTCCATTTTCAAACAGATGGACAAACCGAAAGAGTAAACCAAGTACTGGAAGACTTATTAAGAATGTATGTGAAAGACCAGCCGGGTAAATGGGGGGATTATTTGCATTTGGTAGAATTTGCTTATAATAATAATTATCAAGCGTCATCCAGATTTAGTCCTTTTGAAATATTGTATGGAAAGAAATGTAATACTCCTATCTCCTAGAGTAATCCGGTGGATAGATTAGTATTAGGTCCTGAACTATTAAAGGAAATGGAAGAAATTGTAAAGCATGTACAAGGTCATCTAAAAATTGTGCAGGATTGACAGAAAAGTCAAGCAGACCTTAAAAGAACTCCAAGGGAGTTTCAGGTAGGTGAACATGTGTTCATCAAGGTGAGGCCCAAAAATATCTCTCTGAGATTGAGAAGTTGTGAAAAGCTAGCACCTCATTACTGTGGTCAATTTGAAATACTGTCTAGGATTGGACAGGTATCGTATCAATTAGCATTACCACCAAATTTGAAAGTACATAATATTTTTAAAATTTCTGTATTAAAGAAATATGTTCATGATGCTACTCATGTTGTTAATTGGAATGATATAACGGTGAAACCAAAAGGATATTTTCTGGTGGAACTAGACTGTATCCTCGGGTGGAGGGAGATCACACTTCGGAACCACACCATTGGTCAGGTGAAGGTGCAATGGAAGCAGCTTAGTCCAGAAGAAGCCACCTAGGAATCAGAAAGTAATATGCAATATGCATATCCAATTCTATTCTAGGGGAATTCTAAGGGAGAAGAATAAATAACATCGAGGACGATGTTATACTTTAAGGGGGTGTGTATGTCACATGCCCCAATTTTGAAAAAACAATATTATATTATTTGATTTTATTTGAGGACAATATGTTAAATTTTATGCTAAGTTGTAATTGATGACTCAATAGATTCAAGGATATTTAATGTAATTTTGAATGTTTTAATTACAAATAAATAGAGGAGGAGACAACAGCTTAGGAGAGCTGTTAAAAGAGTTTTTACTGGTCAAATTGGTGGAGGAGACTAGGTGGAGAGAAAACTAACATGTGGCAGCATCATCAACTCACTTCCAACTGTTGCAGGTGGAAAACTCCCTACATTTGGGGTCATGATTCCCCAAGAAAGTGGAATCAGAGCAGGTGGCTCAATTAATGAAAACTGACCCAAAAGACCTAGGCAATCTTTATAAAAATTCCCATTGAAGAGAGCTAGGGCTTCTCATTCTAGAGAAGTGATCATTCAGGTGAATGAATGTACTTCAGAGAAATTCAATGGAAGGGAATTGTGGAAAGAGTTTGAGGGGATAACTGCTGAGTGATCTAGTGTAGATTTCAAGCTGAAAGATCTTACTGCTGAGTGCAGGGTGTTTTATTGAATTATTGGACTAGTCTATTGTTTGAATTCTCCACCAGTTCTCAACCAAGAATACCAAGAAAAATCTCCAAGAGATTGGTAGGGAGGAACGGCCTCCTAACACTGTTTTCATCTATCCTAAACATGTTCTACATTATTTTGTTTTATTGTATTAGATAAATCAATCTGAGTGTGATTGATATGTGAATGTTACAGAGTTAGTTTGTAGAATGTTAGAATCTACCAGTATTTTTAAATGGTTGAAGAAATGAACTTAATTAGAAAAGTAATGTGTTAGAATAGAAATAATTTCTAGACTATGTTTTTCCACACCTAGAAAATCTAGGTAGTACTCTAGCATAGGTAGAATGTTTAATAATATAAGAGGATGTTTGAGTAGATAAGACTGTGTATTTACAGACAGTAAAGTAATTTTATTCATGTTAAAATATTATGGACGTTAAACAGTGTTATGATATGTTTATACTTCTTTTTTTCACTTAGTAACTAAATGAAATGCAGCAGAAAATCACATTAGAGTTACATGTATTACATACAGTTAAGTAAATAAACAACTACAAATCACATAGTTTATTTTCTAACAATATCAATTAAATCTAGAACTAGTATTTACTATAAACCAAATAGGGTTAAATTTCAAAGTACTTAGATTATAAAGAGTAAACTGAGTTACAGAATTTATGCTATATCATTTCAAAAACTCTGAGTAAATTCTACTAGACAGTTTATTAAATAAAAGAAATGAAAATATAATTAATAGCTAGTATAAAACTAAATAATACCTATGTAGAAACTATTTATAATTATTAGACAGGCTTATACCTGTAAATATAAAACTTCAGGGTCGAAACCCTAACAAAGTTTTTTAACTATTATAAATAAAACATCTAAGATGCAAACCATTTACTTGGATAATAATATATATAAACAATGAGTCTATTGTAAACTGTTATAGTCCTTTCTGAAAACGAATGTACTTTTACACAACGCACCTATAATAATAACTTAACCAAATTAACAAGAAGCAGAGTTTAATTATTAATAAACTGAAGAACTTAATTGGACGAGGGTTTCACTTCAGGAAAAACTTAGCTTGTATTTTTCCGAACAAGTAAGTTAATATTATAAATTACACATACTGACTGAGTTACAGTCTTAAATAATAACAATAATTTAATTTACAAAATCTATTTAGACAGTAATGGTTTTCATTAACAGTCAAGTAGGGAAATTTAACCGGTCGTAAGGATGGAAATTTGTAATACATTGACAGGTCGTAAGGCTGGAAATTTAACTAATTACAACACCCAGCTGAGGGTCAGTGTACCCAGCATCATGACATGGGTTTTTAAAACAAAACTAACATTTAATTTATAAAAAAAAACTTAATTATTGTAATAACATCTGTAAAACAATGTATATTTATCAGTATATTCAAAACAGAGGACCATTAAAACCATGAACACGGGATAACCCCGCCTATTAAGAAATGAAGTATATCATTACTTAGCCATAGGGCTATAAAACCTATCAATAAGTCGAGAGCAGTGAAATACAAGTCACGGCATCAAGGCCAGAGCAACACTACTACTTGCAAGGGCTTAATAACAAAAAATACTTAATAACAACTGAGCTAAACATTTAAAAACACCGAAGGAACCAAGGTCATATTACATGTCCAACCAAAACCCTTTTCCCCTAATCTGTACAAGCAGGGATAAGCCACATTATAATTGGGGCTTACCCGTAGAACTTGATGCCAATCCAAACATGGAGGGGATTATTCCAAAAGAAAAGGCAAACCATCACTTGCAAGTGAAAATCAAAATCATGATTAAAACCGAGTTTGTATCTGTAACTATAATTTTAAATATTATAACATTTGTAAGATGAAATTATTTACCTAGAATTCGAGGAGGACTTGATCCCACACCACGAGCAACACAACCCTCATGCTCACGAGTGAAAAAGGCAACGGGGCTCACAATACATCTACACCGACGAGTGGAGCAAGTTTAAAACCTTGGCAATGGCCATGCAATAAATCAATACTACAAACCATTGAGAGAGAAAAACTACACGCACAACAAAGTATTTCATGCAGAAGGAAATCCAAATGCGAGATGTGAGTCTTGCAACCCACACATTAGAATGGAAACACCTCTCTACATGCAAAGAATGGAGCTAGAGACGAGCAGAAGCGATCCCTCATGGTCACAATAAACCAGGCAGAGGAGAGACCAAAACCCTTGACAAAGAATGAGGAGTTAGGGTTGCCTTTGAGGTTTTTAAATCAAGCTTTGCACAGTGGTGTATGTTCCACGTTCCCACAAAATTATCCATTCCATAGTGGGTCGAGTTGTATAGTTTCCACTGCACTATCGAGATCAAATTATTGTTAATAATCTATACAATGATCACAATGATAATGTAATCTACAAAATCAAAACATATCATTTCATTGATAAATCATAAAATCAAGCTATGATAAAGAACAAGGTTTATATGGTATTGGTATACCTTATATTATAAATCTTGGATTTATCGTTGGTAATGAACCAAAACATATATTGCAACTATATCCTTGTTTATAAAGATCTTATAATCCTACTTAGTAAAAACATAGTATGAAGAGATCAATAGTATAGTAAAATTTGTTGAACATGAGTTAATAGTACCACTATTAACCATTTCTTTTTATAACCATAAACCATGCATGTCTATGATGTTAGAACAAGTTTATGCAAACACTAGTGGATAAGAAGCTAGTTTACAAATCAACAAGGTGTATAAAAATAATTAGTAACTACACCCTAGCGTAACTCATACTTTTGAATGTAGTATATGGTACTAAGAGTAAGATAAAATTCTAGGAAGTATATGATCTTTTTGTCTTCATAAAATACCAAACCTCTGAGATGAATCAAACTAAGCTTTGATTAGACTTGGTAGTAAAGGATAGTAAAACTATTCAAGAATAAATCCAGTATCACTTATATGATAATGTAATTTTGTGACATTACTTATGTCATGAGGAAGTTTGGAGATATAAATCATAACTTGACGACATTTGTGCAAATGATCATTTATGAATACAATACAATAATAAGATGGTAATTTACTCTACTGAAGCTAAATTAAAAGTAGAGATGAGGGTACATTTGCAAGCTTCTTCTTATAAGGCTTACTTTTTTATTTCTATACTGATAAGCAGTGTTTTAAATTTTAGAAATAATAACAGCAGTAAAATCATATGTCAGTAAAGGAATTGTTATACAAAATCGTGAGATCTATAAGTAACTTGGCTAGTAGCTAGAAAGAAGAACTGTCCGAAACAAAATTCATACTAATGAAAAAAACTGAGAATGGTAAGGTTATTAGTATTTACAACAGGAATTTAAAATACTATCATAGTTCCAAAACAAGTAAAGAAAAGATACTTTACCTCATAGAACCCTTGAATTCAATTAAGCAAAATTTTACTCTAGCAGTATATTTTATGCTAAAAGAAGAATATCGAGATTAATGCCTTAATAAACTCTTACTGGTTCAAAATTTACCTGTCAAGCCTCTAAGATCCATAATTCTAGGTAAGTTAGCAATCACTAAGTAAGCCCCAGTTAGAAAGCAACTTCTCACCTTCTTGACAAAATCAAATCATCAGTACAACTAGAGACAATTGAATGTAGATTTTTTATATCACATATCAAAATTAAAATAGTATTAATTTATATGAGTTTAAGTTAATCATTAGTTTGTTAACTGTTTCATTTATCCGTCAACCTCTAGCAGTTAACTAACTACGACTATAAACAATTTATGTTACATCAAAAAAATTTAATTTATGTGAAAATTTGGGGTTATGACAGTGGTAAAATTGGTTGGATTGAAAGAATTCAAAAGTTGTATTAGGCTTGTTGATTGTTTCTGTGATTTCATGCTTGTCGGTTGTGATTTTGAAAGGAATTTTTGAAAGCTCAAGTTTCAGATTAGATCTCTTTTCGTTTCATTTATAAAGACTAAAATAAAAACCACTTGCTTATCATCTTAATTTTATTTTTTACATAGGAGACTTCTTTTTGCTTTTAAATTTTGTTTGTTTGTTGAGATCAGGTCATTATCATTACTGAGCATAGGGCACTGGATCTCTGATTAGCCTCACAAGCTTTTAGGTTCTCTTTGTTCTTTTGTCTCTCTTGCATTAGTACTATCTCATCAAAAGAAAAAATAGCATATTTTTAATTTAGATCTATCTATGTTTAAAACAAAGATAAAAAAAATAGTGTGCATATGCATGTAGAGTGCTTGTTGTTTTCTTTTAGGAAAAGAGACTCTTACCCATCTGATCGCTTTCAAAGAGAAAAATGAGTTTGGAATGTGTTGCTTGTCTTTGGATTTGATTTCTTCAAAGTAGTTTTTTGGGAATTTTTGGTTTTCAAAATGAAAATAAAATACTCTCTTTTCCTCTCATAAGTAGGTAGACCACGAAAGGTAAAGTGAAATATTTGCATCTACATATCTGCATGGTTTTACTTTTCTGTCAAAATTCCATGCATTCACCTAACCATCCACTTTAAAATTAATGGTAGTTATAGGCTTAAAATTTACATAGCAATTTGAGTGATAGGCTAGAGACATGTTTGGGTGTCGTTAAGCGTAGGATCTATCGTAACCCATCTGCATTAGATCCCAAGACTTGCGCGCTTCTTCCACGTACCATCGGTATATCGAATGGCCTTTCACGTACCCTTGAGGTATATAGAAAGGTACTTCACGTACTCGATTGTATATAGGAGGGCCCCTTGTGAACGATTATGCATTAGACAACACTACTACCGATTTGAGCTCCCATGTACCTTGCGTATATCAAGAGACCCCACTAGGATACCTTATCTATCTGATAAAAACCCTTTGGTTGTATTTCTTGGAGCCATACACTGAAAACAGCATTCAAGGAGATTACTACGCATGTACCCTTGAGGTATATCATGAGTGGCACCTTCTTGACAATCCTGGTGAGAAACCAGACTATATGAGATCCTCTTGTCATTTAAGTTTGCTTGTTTGGCCTATATCTTTAGTAGGGAAATTTTTTGTGTGTTTTCTATTTTTGAGACCCTAGGTTAGATAGGAACTGTACAAACTGGCTGAATTTAGATAGTCCAGAAGAGTACAGGTCTTGCCACCTAATTTAATTCATGTTTCAGGAGAAAATCCTATGGAAGCTATCGACCAAGGAGATGCTACCAACTCCCAAGTGCGAGAAAATGTGGTTGCATAAAACAGAGATCCATATCCTTTGCAAGGTCCTCCCTTGGTCCAACAACCTTCTATGGGAAATATCTTGTTCCATTCTCCCATGGAAGGTCACATTGGTGATACTACCCATCTAGATTATGGTCCCAATGCTCCATTTTGGGATACCTCTATGGGATAGGCCATTGCTTCGTTTGGAACCCATCCAACCTCTTCTTAAGATATTTCACCTAATAAAGAAGAACGTAGACAATACCAAGTAGCTATTCTCTATGGAAGAGAACTTGAAAAGAAAATAGATAACATATTGGGTACACCACCACCTCGCTCAGCAGTTTTTCCTATGGGATATCACTCCCTTGTTAATTCTATGAGACCCATTGAACCTAATCTAGATCACACTATGACTCCACATAATCCAAGTCCAAGTACCAAGCCCACCACCTCCCATATTATGTTTGTTCCAAATCATCCTGGGTCTTTTGCATCTGGGGAACACCATTCAATTCTTGTTTCATCAGTACCTTCTAGTGCCGGGGGGGCAACCCTAGGCATGACCTGCATTACATGTCACTGGAGTTGTAGCTAGTCAAGGACAGAGCTCCAGTATAGAAAAATCTACAGTTTATGTCCCTCCTACCCATCCTAATGTGGTTAAACCCCCATCCAGTTCAGGTCAGCCCTTGGGGGCACAACCTGCAACCAATAAAACATTTTGGGGGTACGGTTACATAGAAAATCAAGTACTTGTAGGAAATATTAATTACCAACCTTACCCTACAGGAATGCCTTATGCTAGAATTCCATATCCTAGTAATACTTTCACAACATGGGGGCAAACTAATTGGTCCTACATGCCAGCTATGGGAGGGATACCTATACATACTACGCGGTCCAAGTTTATTAATGATCCCATTCGACATAACCCCTTGTGGCCTCCCATTCCGGTAAAGTTACCATCAGACATTCCAAAATTCAATGGGAAGTAGGGATATGATCCAAAAAACCATGTCATGACATTCCATTTGTGGTGTTCTTCGAACTCCCTTATGGATGATTCAGTTCATTTAAGACTCTTGCAGTGAACTTTGAATGGTACGGCCACAAAATGGTACATTGAACTTCCTCAACATTTGTTTGTGGATTTTGGTTCTTTGGCAACTTTCTTTATTACACACTTTTAGCTTCCTATCCATTATGAAAAAGGTACATATCTCTTAAATTCTCTGTGGTAGAACACCTCCACCCACATATCCAATCATATCCATGAGTGGAGAAGGCGGAGAAGAATTATTAAGGCTCCTATCCCAGATCAATTGTTAGCTGATTGGTTTACTAAATCTTTGTTGCCTCCAATCACCCGATATGTGGCTATGGGCAGTGTTGTTACCGAAGAGCAAGCCATTAGTCTAGCCCAATATCTGGACTTGGTATATTCCTATTCTAGAACGTTGTATGACTTGATCCCTCAAGCTCCTTTCCCAAGCACCGATCCTACTAAGCCACTAGCAGAAATCCCTGTGGATGGGATTGTTGGTTAAATCTAGTCCTTATCGACAACAAAGCCTACCAAGAAACCCCAAACTTCCACCCCTACTCCTTCAACTCCCAATATTTCCACCAAGGTCAATTCCATTCAAAGTACTCAAATGCCCTGCAACAATAAAAAGAAAGGTAAAGCTAAAAACAAAAAACCTAGAAACCAACAAGAGAATCCAAAACCAACCATCAACAAGAACAATAAAGGGAAAAGAAAAGAAAAATATCCGTGTCTGCTATGCAGAGGTGACCACTTCAATAAAGAGTGTCCTTGTTGTGAACAAATCACTTAATTTCTAAAAACTAATCCCGAACCAACAGTTCTCACGGATCCTTTTCCCTCCCAACAACAGCTGATAGACCACATGTCTAATCAGGGAAATTCTAGTTCTTTAGAGGAAATTTGCATGATGTCCTTGTTATCCGCCTAAATGGAACCTCTCCGTCCGAGTGCCGACATTCCTCATGTTGGTACACAAAAGGACATCTATGGATTGAGGTTTGCCCAGGGTACTATAGATTGGCTTGTTGCACAATACATTTTTTCCCCATCCAGCTGGTTACTTTGACATTTTACTATGTTGAATTGTATTCGCGACTTTCCTTTTATACAACTTGCGAGTCATTCATGAGTGTCTCTTATAGCAAGTCATGTATGTTTGTATTCGCGGGTTGCTCTTGTAGTAAGTCGCGAATCATTCGTGGGTTTTCCTTCTATACACCCGTGAATATGTCCCTGAATAGTTAAAAATAAAAACACGCACTAGCTTGAGATTACCTAAGCACTGTTCCCTTAATTACCTTAACTGTATCAACCTCCTCAACTTGTGAAACTGCCTTATTTCCTCCATATAAATATAGGCCTTGGGGAGGGTGTTAGATATGCAGAATTGGAGAGCAAAGTTATGCTGGTGGATTGAATACAAAAGTCTTTGGGGCAGTGGAACTCAGAATCCTTTGGCTACAGAGGAGTCCTTGTCTCAGGCGTTGGGTTGTAACTTGAACTCTTTCCATTATTGATAATAAAGAGATTACTTTTTCCATATGTGTTTCATGTCTTGTGGTTTGATAAATGTTTATATTTCAGTATGATATGTGTTTTATCTAACCTGCTTATATGTACATGAATCATCTTGTATCTAGAAGAGTGTTTCTTGACAGGTGAAAGAGGAGCAATATTGAAGACTTTGGAAGTGGAATAGTGAGGAAGAAGATAGCAAGGATCGACCTTCGTTTATCAAGTAAGTCCTTTTAACCCTCCTATTTCCTATTCTGTACTTTAGAAGTCAATTGTCTGCAAGTAATTGAGTATGTTGGTAACCCCAGACCTATGGTTATTTGGTGTATATTCCTTTACAACAGAACTGGTGACTCTGCTGGGGAAGCATAGACTACTGTAGGTTTTTCTGTATCTTGATCAGTCTTTGCTTGGAAGTTTGTTTGTGATATTTTGTCCTGGTTTATACTTGCTTCAGTATTCAAAAGTCTTGGTTATTTTTCTTGTTTTTGAGAAAAAGTTTATACCCATTCGCGAGTTGTCCTTCTAGACAGTCACGAATGCAGGTTCACATTCATGGGTTTCTATACTGGACAGTCACGAGTCATTCACGGGTTGATCTTATAGACAGTCGTGAATACTCCTGGAAGTAGGGATTTTTTAAGTCAAAGTTTGCTTGTTATTTGCTTTCTATAATCCTTGTTTTCTGAGTGGATTTTCCTTATGAATGTTGTGTAGCTTGTTTGAACACTTTGGTTGATCACACTAAGTGATTTTCGACAGCCCTTGAGTCTTTTTGCTTGGATTATTTACTATTTGCATGCTGAAGTAGTTGGCCTGTTTGGGTTATGGTTTAAAGTGTCTTTGTTCAGATCTATTGTCAAGGTTTTGGGCTCTGTTTTTCCAGTCTGTCTTCTGACAGTGGCTGGTTGTAACTTGCCGTTGTAAGTCTACAGTGATTTTTTGTCATTGTGTGCACCCAAACTAGGGTTCCTAGCCTTCCTTGTTGGTTGTCTTTTGTTTCTGTCAGGCTGTTGGCTTCAGTTTGTTGCTTTTAGACAGTTTATTTGATCCAAGTTTTCTCAAGTACATTACCTTGTAGGTGAATGACTTTTAGGGAGTTAGTGTCATCCCTTTTGGTTGTTCTTTATCTATGTGGTAAGCTTTTTATAGCATTAGGGTTTGCTCTTTACTCTTTCTCCCACCTCCTTTGCTTGGTATGGTTTTTGCTTATGTTTCTGGTCAACCTTTGTTAGTGATCTTTGTTTGATTTCAGAATCTTGTTGGTGTTGTTTTTCTTCTTTTTCTGTTGGTTAACTTCACCTCGCCAAAATAGTTGACTTGTCTTTTATGCAAGCCTTCCTTCCAAGTAGGGTTTATATTGACTTTAGTTCTTTCTAGAGTTTGTTTGGTGCTTGTATAGCAAAGTCCCTTTTGCTTTGTTCTTTTTATCTGCATACTTTTTTTTGTAGGTATTTTTTCTTTTGCTTTTATAAAAGAAAA
Source organism: Pseudotsuga menziesii (assembly GCA_001517045.1). Lineage (NCBI taxonomy): Eukaryota > Viridiplantae > Streptophyta > Pinopsida > Pinales > Pinaceae > Pseudotsuga > Pseudotsuga menziesii. The sequence goes on from LPNX010393078.1 coordinate 127,441, forward strand.
TTAAAAAGAATGTATACTTGTTTTTACTGCTTTCTCCCCCTACCTCCTTCTTTGGCTTGACCTTGTTGGACAAGGTACTGGGCAGCCTTTGTTTGTAGGTTAAGATTGATACCTGGGATTTCTTGACCTTTTTTTATGTCAATCTTTTTGCTCAGTCTCTTCATTCCAAAGTTGTTGGCTTGTTTACCTTTGTAAGCCTTCTTTCCAAGAGAGGTTATATCCAACTTTAGGGAAACCTAGGGTTTGTTTGTGGGGTGTAGAGTAGTTGTCTATTTTCTTTGCTTTTAGTACTTTCTTGCATTAGTTTATAGGCTGATTTTTCTTTTGTATTCATAAAAGAAAAAGAAAAAAACATATGTTTGCTTTATATGCATGTAGATTAGGGTTTTAGTCTAGATTGCATAGCATATCATTGTTTTTGGAAAAATATAAAAAGAATTTGTTCTTTTGTGGCTTTCGAGTTTCTATTTTGAAAAAGAAAAATAAAGAGAATAGTTAGTGCTTTTTACAGTTCATTTCTCTTTGCTTAGTCATTTTGTTTCAACTTTTGAGTCAAAACACCACATAAGTTTCATGCCATTTACCCTCTAACTAATAACAGCCCTTAAAATAAACGATATAATTTTAAAAATTGCTAGAAAGTTTTATTTTATAGGGTCATACACCAACTAGCTTAGGCTAGACTTGTGGGATAGGGAGTTTAAACTCCCCACAAGTGTTAAAATTCAGACGTAGTTGGCCTATCACTAGGTAAATCCTTTTCTACATTGATTGTATCTGGGAAGCTCCTCTCAAACGGGAGTTAAGTACTAGGCCACGTGGAGGCTTGGACAGAGGATATAACCCTCTAAATCCTTGTCAAAATGTAACTTAGGACTTTTACGCATCTGGGGATTCTGTCCTAGACAGAGTTTCGGGCTCAGCTACCCTGCCCATGCGTATGAGTTCAGCTGACGACTGTCCCCCCAGACTGTTGGTGTATTTAAGGTAGCCTTTAGTCTCTTTGACATCTAGGATTCATACACAGGTACACCGGAAGGTTATTTCTGGTTGACCTTGGACGGACTTGAAAGGTAACCCTAGTAGAAAGTGTGGGAGGGCGGTGGGTGATTCCTCCACTTGTTCCTAAGAACATCTACAAGGACACCAAGTAACTGTCTATCAGCTTTCTTCTGGAAAGTACATCTTATACCTGTTTTTCTATTTGGCTTTAGGAATTTTTAGTGAGTGCTGTGTGGTTTGTCTGTACTTAGTGTGCCTTTAGGTGTATGCTTTGTAATTTTGGTTGCCTATCAACCTCAAACTTTGTCTCTTGTTTTGAAATTATGGCTAACACCCCTTTGAACACCAACCAAGAGATCCCCATGCTGGAAACTCCTTATTTTATTCCTCTCACAGGGAATGTTGGTGTTCCCTTGATGGCCACCCTGAATCTACCTGGATTCACCTTAGGGCTACCGGTGTGGTTGTTTTCCACTCCAACTGTCCTGAATGCTCCTAATGCTTCCCAAGTAATCTCCTTATATCAAGAGCATCAAAACACTGCTTCCCCTTCACCTATAGTTGATTCTTCTCCTCCTTCTACCTCATGTGGTGAAAGTACTGATACTAGTAACCGGCAGTCTAAAAGGAGCAAAAGAAGGAGGAATAGGAAGAAAGCACATAAGCAAGGGGGCACCCGTTCAACCTCTACATGTCAAGTTGAACCTCACCACCCAGCCTCTGTGGTTCATGCTGGGGGCACCTATCCAACCTCTGTAGGTCATGTTGGATCTAAGCACTCAACCTCTGCAAGTCAAGTTGATCTTCACCATCTAGTATCTGTTGATCATGATGGTGGGATCCTTCCAACCTTTCCAGGTCATGTCGGATCCAGTCACTCAGCCTCTGCAGTGCATGCTGATGGCACCCATTCAACCTCTAGTTTTCAAGTTGAACTTCCCCATCCAACCTCTGTTGTTCATGTTGGATCCAGTCACTTAGCCTCTACAGTGCATGCTAATGGGACCCGTTCAACCTCTGGTTTTCAAGTTGAACCTCCCCATCCAACCTCTGTTGTTCATGTTGGACCCATCCACCCAGCCTCTGTTGTTCATGCTGGGGGCACACACTCAACTGCTGTAAAGCATGTTGATCCTAACCATTCAACCTCTGTTTTTCATGTTGGTGGTGCCCATCCAACCTTTGCAGGCCATGTTGGATCCAGTCTCTCAGCTTCTGTAAGTCATGCTGGGGGTAGTCTCTCATCCTCTACTCTTCATGCTGAAGACCATCTATCAACCACTGCGAGTCATGTTGACTCCATTGACAAGACTACCCATTCAAAACACAAGCCCAAGTTTCCTTGTAAGCTTTGTGAGGGAGACCACCTTACTTATAAATTCCCTTCTATTGCGGAGGTGCGAAGAGTTTGGTTTAATGGTCATTCCGTTTTTTATCATTCTGAAGTCTCTCAACAACCAACCTCTCTTAGTGAGGTTGGACCCAGTCATCCAGCCTCTGTAGTTCATGCTGGGGGAAAACTCTCATCCTCTGCAGGACATGTTGAGAGTAAACAGTCACCCTCTGCTATTCATGTTGACACCGTTGAGAAAACTGGTTGTTCGAAGTGCAAACTTAAGTTCCCTTGTATGCTATGTGAGGGAGATCATCTTACTCATATATGCCCTGCTATCGCAGAGGTGCAAAGAGTGTGGTCCAACAATCAAGGATTTCTTTCTTTTGAACAACCTATAGTTTCTCAACAAACTACTCAAACTTTGGTTGATCAAGTGGTCGAACGAATCTCAGATTTGGTTGATCACACTCTTCTTTCGGAGAGTGCTCCTTATGTTATTGAACCAATGTCATCTTTGGTCAATCCCACTCTCCCTTCGGAGAGTGAATTTCATGAAGCAGTTGAATCGATTCCATTGTCGATCAATCCCACTCTTCCTTTGGAGAGTGAAGTGTCTACTAGTCATATTTTATTCACTGCCAGTTCAGAACTTACTGAACAAGGGGGAACTGAAATTGCTTCGGATCAACCCCCACCAATCTATCGGATTGCTTCCTTTGATTGGGATAGCTTAGTTGAGCCGTGCCTTCCTTCCTGTGCACCTTTCCAGATAAAGGTCAAAGTTGAACCATATACGATTGCTCGTTTTATTGTTGATGAAGGAGCCTCAGTTAGTATTTTGTCTACTCATGCTTGGCAAGGTATGGGATCTCCCAGCCTTGTGTCGACTGCTAGTCAGTTACTGGCATTCGATAGAAGAACTTGTGTAGCCTTGGGAATTCTTGTTCAAACACCTGTTACTTTGGGTGGGAAGACTGTCTTAGTTGAATTCATGGTAATAGAAGACCCTTGGACTTCAATATTCTCCTTGGACGTGATTATGTCTATGCCATGCAAGCTGTGGTGTCAACATTCTTTCATGTGATGTACTTTAATCATGGCGAAGAAATTGTCACTATTTATCAGTTGGATTTTCTTGATCCCTCTCCTGACCCAACTAGAGACCAGGTCTTTCCTTTATTGGTTCCTAGTGTTTCTGTAGACACTACCCCGCCACAGGTGAACTATGTGGCCTCTTGTCCTTTGTGTTCAATTGCTACTGAGAAGCAGCCTCTGTTTTCATGCTTACCTTCTCGGGACTTGGTCCCAGTAGTTGAACGGGTGAGTCATATTATACAGACTGTAGAGCCTTCTCTCCACTCTGTCGATCCATTTGAAAGTTTAGACATGTATCCTATCTCGGATGATCTCCTTCCTTTGGATGAAGTCTTCCTAGAGTCTTTGATACAGTCTGACCTTCTTTTGGATGTTGGTTCAGTTGTGACTAAGTCTAACCCTGATTTTCCTAGTAAGCCTGACCTTTCTTCTTATGTTGGTCTTGTTGAGTCTTTTGACTCTTCCTACGAACAACAAGTCAGTGATCCTGATGAGTTTTATTTTTCTTATGAATTTTTTGACTCCTTGGATATTGAGTTTGTTCCTACAGACTCTATCTCCCTTCTTGATTTTTTCTCTTCTTCTGAGGTTGATCTTATTGATTATAAACCCTCGATCCTTGGTCCTATAGAATCTTCTTCAGTTGATTCTTCCTTGACTTTACCTTTTATAGAAGATATCAAAGTCGCATGTGTTTCTTCCAAAGTGAGCCGCATCGAAGCTTTTCTTTTGAATATGATCCTGATGTTGTTGTCTCTTGGAGACAGGATTCTTAGTTGGATTCACAACTATTTATTGGCCTCACGTTGTTTTTCAAGTTGTAATTGAATTTGCATGTGCCTTGCTCATGCTTATGAGCCTGATGCCCGCTTCCATACTTTTAGCTCGTTGTATAAGCCCTCATCTTTGTTCTCATCATCGCCCAGCCTTGTATCATTTTTTCTTTGCAACTTGACACCCTTTACCTTGAGGAGACATTCCCCGAGTGTCCTTATCTTGCTCACTTTCCTTGCATTATGCATAGGTTTGTTCCTTGCGCTTGGAACTAGTTTCGCCTGCCTATGACACCCGTCTCCTCGGATTTAGAGCATTCTTTCTACTCTCCTTCGAGCTCATTAAAAATAGTAAGGAGGCTGCGAGTCGACTTTTCTGGACTCATTAAAACTTCATGGAAAATATTTTTGAGTTTCTTTAGGCCCAGGTCTGACTCCTCAAAATAGACTTGACTGCCGAGTAAACTTGTCCGTTTAGGCTCGTTAAGAATATGTGAACGGGCATTCACATTGGTGGTAGGTTATCTCTTTCTTGGACCTTGTGGAATAATACAAGAAAGGATCCCTCTCTTTTCTTTTGAATTGAGAAGAGTATTCTCAGGCATAGGTTTATCACTTTTTCAGACCTGAGGGACTAAACTTACGAAAAAGGAACCCCCTGTATGAGCTTAGTTTTCTCTTTTTCGTGCTCTGGACCAAAACATGAAAAATATTTCGAGTGTACTTTATGTATTTGTCATGCTCGTTAAACCCTAAAGAACAAAGCATCGAGTTTATTGTTTTAAGCCCCATTTCTCGTAATCAAATGGATCTTTCCAAGTGATCTTGCCTTCCTTCACACTCGTAAAACTCAGGCTATATGCTGCTTTTGAAGGAGCATTGGGTAGGTGGTAATTTAACCTTTTTCGGACCTTCCTGACTAAGTACGAAAAAGGTGCACCTTTTCTTCTTCGAAAGTTAAGAGAGTTCTTCTTTGGTTTGTTTTATACTTTTTCGGCCTCAGGAGACTAAATTGTACGAAAAAGGACCCCCCTAGAGTTACCAACATACTCAATTACTTGCAGACAATTGACTTCTAAAGTACAGAATAGGAAATAGGAGGGTTAGAAGGACTTACTTGATAAACGAAGGTCGATCCTTGCTATCCTCTTCCTCTTTGTTCCACATCCAAAGTCTTCAAGGTTGCTCCTCTTTCACCTGTCAAGAAACACTCTTCAAGATATAAGATGTTTCATGTACATATAAGCAGGTTAGATGAAACACATATCATACTGAAATATAAACATTTATCAAACCACAAGACATGAAACACATATGGAAGAAGTAATCTCTTTATTATCAATAATGGAAAGAGTTCAGGTTACAACCCAACGCTTGAGACAAGGACTCCTCTGTAGCCAAAGGATTTTGAGTTCCACTACTCCAAAGACTTCTGTATTTAATCCACCAGCATAAATTTGCTCTCCATGTCTATATATCTAACACCCTCCCCAAGGCCTATATTTATATGGAGGAAATAAGGAAGTTTCGCAAGTTGAGGAGGTTGAGACAGTTAAGGTAATTAAGGGAACAGTGCTTAACTAATCTCAAGCTAGCATGTGTTTTTATTTTTAACTATTCAGGGACATATTCGCGGGTGTATAGAAGGACAACCCACGAATTATTCACGACTTGCTACAATAGCAACCTTTGAATACAAACATACGCGACTTGCTATAAGAGACACTCGCAAATGACTCACGAGTTGTATAAAAGGAAAGTTGTGAATACAAGTCAACATAGTAAAATGTTAAAGTAACTAGCTGGATGGGGAAAAAATGTATTGTGCAACATGCCAATCTATAGTACCCTGGGAAAAACTCAATCCATAGATGTCCTTTTGTGTACCAACATGAGGAATGTCGGCACTCGGACGGAGAGGTGCCATTTAGGAAGATAACAGATGCCCCCTAATGTGTGAGGTCAGAGGGAAATGATGGCTGAAATACATTATAAACATTAGCTTTGGAGAACTCAGAAATCCAATGGAACAGAGAGAGTACCTGAAACAAATACATATTAATGTCATGTACAAAGTTACATCTGAGGATGCAATGTTCAATTTACTAGAACACTAGCTCCTTTACAATAGTTGAGTACATCATATAGCACCATGTATATTACAAAGGTGGATCGAAGCCACAATATACAAGAATGAGTCTTCAAAAATATGGAAACTGTGTATAGGAATAGAACATAATCTTGCGTAACTTAGTCCATATAGGAGGAACTAAGGTCTTCATAAAGGATCCCAAAGAACCAGTACAATCCAAGCCATCTGAATAAAGGAAGCTGAAGTCGAACATGGAAAGAATTCAACAGTTTGTTAATCAATAGATGATAATCAACAACTGAAGCAAAGGAATTAATCGATGATGAAAAGTGAATCCTGAGGTACCATCGTCAAAACTCTAGGTCTTCGCCATCAGGAAGTGTTGAAATGGAACCATGCTGTGATAAGGAAGGCAACAGATCCTCCAACAGATCACAAGAGTGACTAGGAACTAGGCAAAACAAGGGAGACACAAATAGATAACAGATATAACAATGATGGAATTAGGCTATAAATCAGACATTGGGTAGAGTCCTTGAATAGTGAGCACAACACAGAGATGACCCAAGGCAGCGTATAACTTATAAAGAGAACAACTAGACTTATCTGTCATGTAGGAGACATGATCAGATTCCCCAGGTATAACGGATAAGAGGAGGAGTAAGAACCTCAAAGTGATATCTAAACACAAGTGGACACTGAAACATGGAACAAAGAGTGCTATGTTCAAGGATGGCATGCTGCCATTACTGGAAACAAGAGAAAACTTCTTCCTTACCTTCCCTGTTAAATTTTAACGAGTCCAGGAAAGTAAACTCGGTTCCCTCTTCATTTTT
>LPNX010393078.1:147794-175294 GCA_001517045.1 Pseudotsuga menziesii
ATACCATAATAACATTGAAAAAAAAGCAAATGAAAAAATTGTATTAATAGTATTATAATATTTTTTTTATTATAAATAATAAAAATTTAATATATCTAAAATAAATATAAAAACTCAATCATGTTCACTAATGAGATTAAAAGATAAACATATAAAAAAAAATTACCAATAAAAAATATATTAAATTGAAATATATATATATATCCAATTTTTAAATTAATAAGAAAAGCGTATAATTAAAACTCACATAATAATTTATAATATAATATATATCAATAAAACTGGTATCGTCACATTCATTTTAAATAATCTAAGCTTTTGCTGAAATAATATAAACAACTTTCATTTTATTTTAATACTTCTTTTATTTTATAACAGCCTACATTTCTTACCAAGTTATATCAACATTCTGTTTAGATATATGTAACCATTTCCGAATTATATACATAAGTAATTTTGAAAATATATTGATCAGAACACTTCAGATTTCTTGAATTTGTCTTCGACTGGAGTCAATCTCTGTGGGTTAACTAAATAAACTATGATTAACTGTCCGTCGATCCGACACAAACTCACCTAAAAAAAATTGATCAAATTTGAAGATCAACTGGACATTTTCTAAAGAGAGAAACACAAGCCAAACAATGGGCGGGAAGGGCCGAGTTACAATAACTATAAGAATGGATTACATTATGTATAACTACTGTATAGACAGGTCAGGTATCCATGAGTCCCTCTTAACACCCAATATTGTGACTGCATATTGAAAAGGAAAACTCAAGAAGGATATGTTTTAATAATATTTGAGTGGAGAGGAAATGATATTTACCTGGAGATACAATCTTGTATTAGTCTACTTTACTTTTACAGAGCCCAATGTCTGAACCAGTGCTCCTTTTTGCTCTCCTCACAAGCTTTCTACAATAAACATAAATACATTAAAGATGAAGATGCAAACAACCGTAAGAGATGATTTTAATAAACCATGTATATGTCATCCATCGCTCCTTGGTGGTTTAACCAAGACACATATGATATCGTATCTCCTCGATGAAACCAGATAACAAACAGTTATTAGGAAAAAGAAAACAACATATGGAAGAAAAAAAATCACAGATTACAAACAAAGAAGAAAAATAGCATGGGTATGCACAATAACTATAAGAATGGATTACATTATGTATAACTACTGTATAGACAGGTCAGGTATCCATGAGTCCCTCTTAACACCCAATATTGTGACTGCATATTATGTTAAACTGAAAAGAAAAACTCAAGAAGTATATGTTTTAATAATATTTGAGTACAGAGGAAATGATATTTACCTGGAGATACAATCTTGTATTAGTCTACTTTACTTTTACAGAGCCCAATGTCTGAACCAGTGCTCCTTTTTGCTCTCCTCACAAGCTTTCTACAATAAACATAAATACATTAAAGATGAAGATGCAAACAACCGTAAGAGATGATTTTAATAAACCATGTATATGTCATCCATCGCTCCTTGGTTTTCACCCAAAGCTTTAGGGTTTAACCAAGACACATATGATATCTTATCTCCTCGATGAAACCAGATAACAAACAGTTATTAGGAAAAAGAAAACAACATATGGAAATACATAAACCTGCAAATACCCAATCCCATAACCATATTTTGCAGGCAGCCGGGCAAGGGAAGCACATAAACTTGCAAATACCCAATCCTATAAGCATATTTTTCAGGCATCCGGGCAAGGGCAGCACACAAACCTGCAAATACCCAATCCCATAACCATATTTTGCCGACATCCAATCTTAACTGTCCGATATGATGATGAGGGCTGAACGACGCTTCAGAGAATAGAATTCCCATCTTCTTGTCGTGCTCGAGCCGACTTTCTAGCGATGAGACCACCTCTGCTCTACTTTCCCTCTATCTGTCATCACATTCACTCATACATTGAACTTGACCTGTTTTATGTTCTCAACGGCTTTGGCCGGCTATGCACGCTTCCCACCAAGGTGTATATATAGCCGTTGAGTCATGTTTTTATTTCTCGAAGATATTGCTTTCTAAATTCCTTGAAGATTTGCTTTTTAACTTTATAGCAGTTTTTTTACAAGCTTCATATTATCAATACATAAAATCTGAGCTGGCCAATTGCCATAGCATATCTAAGGCAAAGTGAGCCATATAGAACTATCATCACGATTTGATATAACTTTTCAAATGTGACATACGCCTAAAAATACAAAAAAAATTGCCTTTTCATTTAAATTTCATATCTCTTAAAATATAATTTGGGTTATCGAGGGCTTATGTTTATTTATGTGGCGTTAAACATTTTACCATTTTTGAAATTTTCTTTTTTAACACTGTAAGAGTCTAATTATAAAAGAGAAGCATAATATTTGCAGATATGATTCATTTAACTATAAGTCATGCATGTATTTTAGTGAAAAAAATAATTGATATAATTGTATGATGAGTTTATTTAATTTAAAAAAAAATCATTATTGTAGCATATTGTCAATTTTTATTATTATAATATATAATAAAATTTATAGCTTTCCATTATATAAAGAATCAACAAAATATGTAGAGATTTTCATAATGTATAAGTAGGATTGACTCATTTTATGGTTTAGGTGTGAAGGTTTATGAATACATGCAATGGCATTAATAATTATAACCATAGATGTTATAAATAATTTAATAAGTTATGTGATAAATAAGTTAATAAGATGATGCACTTTAGGCACTCCTGAGAGATGCCCACTCCATCCAAAATTTTTTGGTTACCAAAGAACCCAAACTAATAGAAGGAGATGACTTCAACAATCTCTATGTCTTCTATATTTTCTCCATGACATTTTAGTTGATTTATGAGACCAATGACTATAGTGTAAAATAATTAAACTGACTCTATATATTTCATTAAGAGAGATTCAAATTCTGTTATGAGAATCTGCAATCTAGAACTCTTTACCTTCTCCAAGCCTTGATAAGCGGTTTCAGATGTATCCCATTCCTCCTTAGTTGCCTTTTTTCTTGCTACTCTAGGGAGTATGCTTTCATGCATTGCTTGATGTATATAGAACATAGCCTTTCCATATTTCTTTCTCTAATCCCTCAAGGAATCCTTCTCATCTTGTGTAAGAGTATTTTATGTCGTCTGATATACTAGTTGTGTATAGCCATTTTGGACTATCTCCCACTCATCTAGACCTCTAAACAAAGCTTTCATTGTTAAAGACCAATACTCATAATTCTTTCCTATAAATATTGGAGTTTTTAAACTCGACATGTGTGTACCAGAAGTGGAAGCCATATATTTAAAACAAGGTTTCTTTCCTAAAACTGCTATGATACCAAATATTGGGATAAACAACAATGCATAGTAGAGAGGATCGAGTGAGGTGCTTGTGCACAGATGATGGAGAAAGAGAGAAGTTGTGACAATCAACTGCATGATAAGAAATTTTATTTTCTTTCCTACTTATGGAGCTGGGACACACTACCTTTGGCAAAACCTAAGCTTTTACTTCAATGGGTTCACTTCGACCATAATTTTTGCGACAAGATTTTATTGTGATAGGATAGCATGTGATTGACTAGTGTGTGATAGACTACCGCATGACAGGCTTATGTGTGATAGACTTGTGTGCAAAATTATTTTCTTCGACAGATGTAAGTGTGTGACATACTTCAATTTTTGTTAGCACACCTTTTTTGGACTTTTGTCCCGATACAATTCTTGCTCTAGAAAGACCTACTTGGATTCTCTTCGACAGAAAAGTGTGATCCAACCAGTAGTTTCCAGGTTGTCGAACTTCGACAAATTCTAGCACTTTGAGTGCTTCGACAGGTTTGACATAGACTTTGACAAGTCTGAACCTCAACACAATCGACCTCGATAGGTTTTGTACAATTGTCTAACATTGATATAATGCCTATGTCTTCTAGTCATCTACGATGGTTGAACTTTTGAACCATTATAACTTATTTTGTAACTGAACGTAACAGGTAGTCACCCAAGCGTCTCAGCATCCTATATGAGCATGTACACTAATGTAATACCGTATTCTGACTCCTCCATATTTCATGGAGAAGAAGTAATAAATTGGTTCAAATTCTTGCATATTGTGTGTACATGTACTTTCTGTCTACCTAAGTGTATTTCATGCTTTACTTGTTTTTCTATATTCTTCTACCATAACAATACTCAACTCCTTTAGTCGACTATTGTCCCCAGCATGCACGTTGGCATGACCTATATCATTGGTATCAGAGCTTGATCTTGTTTATATCTTAAGTTACATCAGCACTTCAATCAAAGTATTTAACTTATTCATGTTCATACACGCTCACAAATGCAGCAAAACAAGCAGCCACTTCCTTTGACTTCAGAAAAGATGGTCGAAGAAGCAAACAATAGACATACAACTAACGAGACAAAAAAAAATTATCAAAAAAACATTGGCTTGCCAACAGACAGAAATATTTGCCTAGTTCAGCAAGATTCTCATGTGATTCGCTTTGACATCTGGGGAATCTTTGACGCGAACTCACTACAATAAAATCAGCCCCTTCAAAGTGAAAATGAATCTGGACATACTGAGTCTTGAAGGAAATATTGATGCAGAATCCATCAGCAATTGGGTACAATAACTGGAATCTTACTACTCAGTGAGTCAACTCTCTTAAGAAGAAAGTATCACCATTTCATCCTTAAAAATTTCAACCTCCATACACTGCTGATAGGAGAATCTATCGACAATGATGGAAAAATAAGGTCACCCCATATACTGATGGGTAAAACTTTTTGAATATGTATGAAAAGAGTTCTAGCCGCCCAAGTATCTTGAACACTTGTATAAGAAGTGGAAGCAACTAAGGAAATGGAAATACCATTCCATACAAAGTTACATCGATGATTTTTATCGACTCATGGCTAGACTTGGCATCCAAGAAGAAGAGAAAATTCTTTTCCTGAAGTACATCAGCTATTTATCCCCATATATTCAATAAGAGATGGAGTTTCTGACTGTCAGTTTGCTTGAGGATGCATTTCATTACGCCATGAAGCTTGAAGCTAAACAAAAAGGAAAATTACATTTTGCAAACAAGGAAACATGTTGAACATCCAACAAGAAGTCACGAGCCGACTCCCACAAGTTCAACAACCCTTCTCAATAGAATTTACCAAAGATCGATGATCAAAAGAAGAAATTTCAGAAATATAAGAGGGAGCGCAACAAAAAAGCTACTCGGCAGGAAGTGGTGTGATTATCACATTTCATCATGGCATGATATGTCATAATGTAAAACTCCAAAGACATTTTTGGAAAAAATGTCGATATCTAACTTGTCTGATAGAACCATGGTAGAATATGATCTAGATGCATCAACCCTCTTGGCTTCGACCTCAACCACTCCGATAGCCTTAACTATCATTGATGAGGAGGAACAAGAGAACCTATTCATACATAGATATGGGTTCAGAAAAATCCATTACATATGATTGTGGATAATGGTAGCTAGAATAACTTTGTTTATGAATATCTTGTGAAGAAATTAGGTTTTGTTAGCACTCCACATCCTTATCCTTCCAATATTAGTTGGATGAAGGATATACATGAACTAAGAATCACACGCCAATGCAGACTCACCTACTTCATTAAGCCTTTTGAAGATGAATTACTCTGTGATGTGGCACTGCTTTCCATAGTCAATGACTTGTTCGAGAAACCTTACCTATGGTATCGACACTGTACATATTAGTCACAACCTCATAAGGTGATTGTCAAAATATGAAATCAATGGTATGGCATACCGGAGCAATAACTCACATCAATGGTTTCTATGATATCTTCCAAACAAACAAGGAAGCTTCTCAATAATTATCAAAAGTTTTCATTAATCATGAGAAAGCCCCAACATTCCAGGAAGACTGTAGCAACCAGTCAGCTCACCAACTAGCACAAATCCCAACAACAACAATAGATCTATTGAATTCTTGAGGAATATTAGAACGTATTTCAAGCACCAAACATAGTACCTCTGGATTGTCAAGTAAAACACTCCATTAAATTTGTTCCTAGTTATTCATTACCTAACACATCTGTTTATAGAATATCCATTCTAAAAAATGAAGAGATTCACAGAAAAATCCAGGATTTGATTGACAAGGGTCATATCTTCCCTAGCTTCTCTCCTTGTGGAAGTACAGTCATATTATTTCCAAAAAATTATGGGACTTGGTGCATGTGCATCGACTATCGGGCTCTGAATAAAATTTTAGTAAAGAATAGATACCCTCTTCGATGGATTGATGAACCCATCGATAGTCTGAAAGGTGCTAATTTCTTTACGAAACATGCCCTCAAGTCTGGATATCACCAGATTCCAATTGATTCCACCAACGTATGGAAAATGACTTTCAAGACCAAGGAATGATAGTTTGAATGGTTTTTCATGCCTTTTGGCCTAACCAATGCACCTGCAACCTTCATGAGATATATGGATGAACTTCTATGACCATTCATTGGTAAGTGTGTCATTTTCTATCTCAATGATATCTTGATTTTCAGTCGATCATGGGAAGAACATGTCAAACAACTTCGACAAGTTTTCGACACTCTCCAACAACATTGACTATATCTGAACATGGACAAATTCTCATTTGCGATGACCAACATCAAATATTTGGGGTATGTAATATTTGACTCTATACGCATTCATGTCGACCCAGAAAAAGTATAGATCCTAAAAGAGTGGTCCATTCCTCAAAACATTCATGAACTAAAAAGTTTTCTTGGTTTGGAATATTTCTATCGATGATTCATACTTGGCTTCAGCCACATTGCATGGCCTTTGAATCAATTGACGAAAGGAAATGGAAAAACTATGTTCAAATGGGCACTGACACGGAAACAAGATTTTGAACAACTCAGAAAAAATATTTGTACTTCACTAGTACTTGTGTTACCTGACTTGCATAATCCCTTTGAAATTGAGACGAACACATCCGACTATGCCCTCGGTGCAGTGATCACACAGTTAGGTCACCCAGTTGTGTTTCATTCTGATACTTTGAGCAACATCGTCAAAAGGTACTCGATGTATGAGACATAATTGTATGCCATTGTGCATGCTCTTAAGAAATGGAGACACCACATGCTTGGCAAGGAAACAATCATCGTCACTTACCATAAGCCTTTATAGTTCGCTCTTTCCTAGTCAAAACTACAGACAATTCAACAAATCAAGTGGATTAATTACCTACAATAATTTTGGTTATTAATTAAGTATCAAAAAGGAAAATCCAATGTCACAACCGATTGTCTTAGCCGACCACCCATTACTCTACTATCTACACTAATGAGTATGTAGGGTTATGACACCACTACTTATCTAGAATTCTATTTGGTATACTGTAACTTCTCTGCAATTTATCGATAGCTTCAAACCAACAGGATGTCTACTACTGACTACTTCCTGAAATACACCTTGCTATACAAGCTTGGACAGTTTTCTGTACCGACCGGTGAGGAAATACAAAAGCTCATTTGGGACACACACTACAACAAGACTACATGACATTTCTGAGTCACAAAAATAGTTGTTGTCCTCCAAAATGATTTTTACTAGGCTTCACTTAAATATGACGTCAACAGGTACATTAGATTGTGCATAGTTTGTGACATTGCTAAACCACCAAATTGACCAAAGGGACTGTACACACCCCTTCTAGTTCCTAGTTGACCATGGGAATATATTTATATGAATTACTTGATGGCATATCCTACTACCAAACATCAACATGATGTGTTATTAGTAGTAGTCAACAAATTTACCAATATGGCTATACTCATACCATGCAAGAAGACTACAACAACACAACAGACTACTCATGTCTTATTTGAGCATGTGTGGAAATATTATGGCCTCCCAACAACCCTTATTTCTAACAGAGATTCTATATTTATGAGCACCTTTTGGAAAAATCTCTGGAAATAGCTCGACATGAGAATATCTTTGTCGAAAACCTTCCATCTGCAGGAAGATAAAAAGGCAAAAGCTATAAATCACTTAGTTGTACAATTTCCTTGCATGTACAACCCCAAGCATCGTCAAACATGGGATGACATCCTTCCATATATACAACACACCTACAATCATGCTCAACACAACTGTATAGGAAATATTCCATTTGAGATCTGTGATGGATTTCAACCCTTAGCGCTTATCGACTTAATCATCTCCTCAACACAGTCAAACAAAATTGACCACGAAGGACGAGAAGTGGAGAAAGCATTGAAGTTTAGAGATAAAATCTACAACATATATAAGAAAGCATAGGAAATGTTCCAATGACCTAATGAAAAAGATAATACTTGACACAACAAGCATCATATTCCTCATTCATTCCAAATTGGGGATAAGGTCTAGTTCACCTAAAGAAGGAGTGCTTCACTGTTACTCACAAAAAAATGAAACCTTTGTGATATGGTCCATATAGTATCCTTAAACATATTGGAGAAAACTCTTTTCATCTTTATATTCCTACATGTCTTGGCCTACATCTGGTATTCATTGTCAAACTAGATTTCAACCCAAAATCCAAAGACATCTGACGAAAGGTACTGTTTTGTCGGATTTCAATTTGAAATTTTGCATTTTGATTTTTTTTTTTAAATTGTAGTTATTGAATTTTTGACTTACATTTCTATTGTTGAATTTTAGACTCCAACTCGTCGAATGTTCGACTTCAATTACGTTGGATTTATGACTCCACTATTGTTGGATTTCCAATGACACTGTTGTCGAATACGTGACGAAGCATCGTCGGATTGGCGATGTAATTTCCTTTTTTGTTTGCAACGATAACTAGGTTAATATCTCCGGTTATTCAATGACTATTGAATTTTAAAATATATAAATTACAGAAACATTTTGACATTTTTTCTATAGAAGTGACATACGATTTGCAGAAATTAGTTTATTCCTCACGGGACGATTTGAGGAATTGTTTTATTATTTGACGGAGTGTTTGCAGAATTATTTTTATTTCTCGACAGATTGTTTGCGGACATCATTTTACTAATAGATGGTTTGTAGAAATTATTTTATTCTTCGACTAACCACCATTTGCAGAAATAGTGATGTGTGTACCTTGATTTTTTAAGGTTTTTTATAGTCTTCATTCAAGATTTTTGTGACATAATGTCAAATAGCAATATTACTGATCCAAACAAACAAAATCGAAAATTGCTTGCTAGATTGTGGGATGTAGCGAAAATAAGGGTTGATGGGAAATGTTATTGTCCATGTAGTCTATGTAGGGGATTTAAGAGGAAAAGAATATTTACCACAACAACCACAAAACATTGTAGGGAACATGGACATTTTAAGGGGGGGAATGAATATCGTCCATTTGTAAGTTTATCATTATAAAATCTTTTATATTTTTTGCTTTGTTAAATGTATGTATTATTGTAATATTTTCTATATTAACTTATATCTATTGATGTTTTCATGTAATTATAAAGGAAATACATCCTACGGCATATCCTCCAGAGGAAGTTCTTTCAGAATAAGTACCAAAGGAACATGGAGCTATGCTTAATGGAGAACAAGTTAATAATCCTATTGAAGAAGATGATCATACTTATAATGTAGTTGAAGATGATGGTACAAATACATTGATCCATGATTCATTTAATGTTCGAATGGATGATGATGATTCCAATGATCATGAAAATATTGATTACTTTGATGATGTTCATGATATTGTTGGGCCATGGAATTGTCCATTTTTCCATCACATATAGACATATATTTCATCCATTTTCTTCCCATTATCGCCCATATATCATTCCATTTTCCATCCATTTATTGTGGCTATGCGTAAAACATCATACTACTTCCATTGATGTTTTAAGTCGTTAATAATGATTATTTTTCTTTATCGTTGATGAATTGAAGACTATTATGCATAATTTTACTAATGATGGTTTGTGGAGTGATTTGTCATGTACATGACTCTCACGGCTAGCTGTTACAACCTTAACTGAAAATGCATGTCAAATAAGAACACCTTGATTCGCATCTTGATTTGAACGAAGATGGAAAAGAATATCAAAAATCTAAGACATGGGTTTTGTGGGTAACAACCTTATTTACCCGAACCTTGAGGGAATCACCAAAAAAATCTAGAGTTTGTGATATACAGGTGGTTCTTCGAGATGGTATTTTTCAGATTTACTATTGCGATCGGTTCTAAAGTTGTTAGCAGTTACGGCCATGTTTCAACTGTTACAGATCAAAAGTTGGGAGTTCAGTTCCTCATTTTCGTGAGATAATTTTATGTATAAATATGTAATCAATCTCATTGAGAAGGAAAATAGAAAGCAATTTTATGATGTAGTATTTGATCCAGATCTATTGTAATCATTCCATTCTGATAATACATGCTGACAATTTCTTAATTCTGGAGTTGTAGACTTTCATTGTGGAGATCCAGCTCTGCTCAGTGGAGGAAGGGCCCTCTTCCCTAAGAAGATGCTAGTAGTGTTGATTGTAGGTGTTTTATTTTGTAGATGTGTTTATTTTTTAGTTTATGCTTTCATTCATTAGATTTATCATAGTTGTTTTTATTATTTAGTTCATGCTTTCATTAGATTTATCATAGTTGTTTTCCTATTAATTCATCTTAATAGATCGTTGTCCAACATAGCATTGGTTCCAGGTTTATGTATTTAGATATTTCTTCATAAGAATTGATTTTGTTGAAGTGTGATTAGATTTACAGTTTAGATTTACAAGTAGGGTTGGGGTTTGTTTTATTTTCAAGAAGGTGTGATCTAGTTTATAATGAGTTTTGATTTCATATCAATAGATAACAATGTCAGGTAGAAATTGTTCTTTCATAGATCTTGCATGATAGCTTTGAAATAAAATACTTCCTTGGGTTGACAATTTATGTCTACCACTCTGCATGTTAAGTTTTAATTAACTGGCATATAGTGGGCCCAACATTTTGGCATCATTGTTGGGGAAGTTATCAATGGTGCAAAAGTACATCTGACATAATTTTGTAGATGCATTGTTAAAGTGGGGCATGTAGGTTGCATGATTACATTTCAGTTTATTGAATTTATTTTTAGTGTGAATTTTCTTTCTTTATATTTAGTTTTATTTTATTTTCAATCTTTGGAGCATAAATCTTATCATTCCCCTTAGTGGTGTTGTAAGCACAACCCATTCTACTAACAAGTTGATAGGAACACTCGAAGGAGGAGCCTCAAGATAGAACACGAAGAATCTAATGAAGAGATGGCAGGTAAGAAAGTTGGAGAAGTTGTTACCTTCTAATTTCCCATCAGATATTTAGGAAGAGTGACTCCAATAAAAGGTATCCCCCCACATGTTCTACCGAATTTTCACGGTTTGGAAAATGAAGACCCTGATGTATTTTTATTTCAATTGAAAATAATTTGTATAGGATATGGTTATTGTTTTAATGTTCAAAAGTTAAATGTGTTTCCCCTTACTCTAAAAGGAACAATGCTCCGATGGTTCATGAGCGCCAGGGGAAATTGTATACAAACTTGGGAAGACATGAAACATGTATTCTTGAAAAGGTACCAAGATTATTGCAGGGTCAATGAATACATATTAAAAATGACACAAGGAGAAGAAGAGAGTCTGGAGGAATAGATAGAATGCTTTCAATATAACCTCCAAAGATCCAAACAAAGGAAACTGGGGAAGGAGACCTTAAAGGCACTTCTACTCAAGGGAATCCAAGTTAAATATTTAGAAATATTAAATCTGATGGGAATAGGTAATGTATTTTAGTTAGCATATGATGATATTTCTGAGTTATGTAGCAGCTATTCAAGAGGAAACTTCAAGACTGGTAAGAATTATAGTAATCCTTTTTTTCAATCTTTAAAATCTACTGCAAGAACAAGAGTTATAGGAGCTGAAATCAACAATTTATTTGAAATTCCTAAAGCTAATTCACAATTGGGTGTTTTGCAGGATAAGGAAAAGCAGGAAGAAATAAGAGAAGCAAGGGATTTCTCTTTGGATAGTCTTGAAAGTTGTGGTATATGTGACTTGAAGCATTCCATGGATTGATGCCCCTCCATACCTTGGTTGAAAGAAACATATCAAAGAGATATGGGAGTTGCAGCCAACTCATTGCAACAATCATGTCAACCATGGCCTACATTTATGGTTCAAAACTCTATCCCTCCATTTCCTTACTTTCATGCTCAGTCATTGAATACTCTTCCACCATGGTAGTTGTTGCAGCTTCAATTTAACTTTTACCTACCCTATCCACAAGGTTGGAATGGCCTATCTTATGATCACATGGCCACTCTCCCTCATGCTATAACACAACTTGGTAATTCAATATAAACCTCACAAAGCAATCATCTACATCAGCCACATCTATTTTCTCATCAAACTCCTTGGTATCCAACACAATTTCTTGTCCAATCCACCCTCCACGCTAACCATAATAAAGCAGTATAGTATGCTTACAGTGTTGAACTGCAAAATGTTCGTACATTTCCCTCTTGTTATACCACACCTACACCGCTGCAAAAATACTGTGCGTTGTTGAAGCAAATCCATACAAGGCTTGAACATGTTTTAAATCCAATATTTACAGATGGAGTTTCTTCTAGTCCTCATAAGCAAGCAGACAAGATCAACATGCCACATGTAACATTTGATGACGAACGAACACTAGAATAAAAAAATGAAGCATCCTTTACATCATTAGATCTGAATCTCTTATGCATTGAGGAAGATCAGTTTACTAAGGAGCTTCATGGTGTAACATCCATGAGAAATCAAGGGAACAAAGACTATAATGAAGCTTGATTTCAATATTTCAATGGTCTGCAGCATCATTTCATACTTCACCAATTCTTGGTACCATCATTTCAAGGGAATTTGATCTCTCATATCCTAGCATTCATAAAGTTATATTTTTCTTTTGGGAGTATCAGCATACTTGAGTCACTTCTTCGAAAGTGGCTCCATTGGAAATATGCATACACTTGAACAACTTTTATATTTCTAAGTAGAATAGGGTAGGATAGAGTAACAAAATAAAACCATGCTTTTGTTTTTAGTTTTTATTTTCAAATAAGTATGCTCTCTTCCCATGCCTTATTGCGATCTGGAAGATCAGAAAGTAGAAAGATAAGGAATGGGTATGAGATGTTTTCAAGAATTTTTTGGAATTGTTGACTATTTGAACACAATGCTTAAATCATATTTGTCTTCAATTTTCCAATTTCAATTTATCTCTATTTGTTACGAATAAAAAATATCATGAAAACAAAATTACAATAATTAAGGAAGGTGAATGAAGGATCCATAGGAAAATGAGCCAACGATTATGGAACCCTTCAAGCTTGAACTTTGGCATGAATTTGTTAGCTGCAACACCCAGCTCTGACTGATTACTGTCAGCTGCAGTAGTGAGGTGCAACACCCAGCTGTGACTGATTACTGTCAGTTGTAATAGTGAGCTGCAACACCCAATGGTGACTCATTACTGTCAGTTGTAACATTGAGTTGCAACACCCAGCTGTGACTGATTAATGTCAGCTATAGTAGTGAGATGCAACACCCAGTTGTGACTAATTACTGTTAGCTATAATAGTGAGCTGCAACACCCAATTGTGACTCATTACTATCAGTTGTAATAGTGAGCTGCAACACCCAGCTGTGATAGTGAGCTGCAACACCCAGCGGTGACCGTACTGCAGGTGAAAATTTATGAGTTTGAGATACGTGTGTGTTTCACATCATGGCATGCATTTTTTTTTCAATTATGTATAACACATCCATAAAAATACACATGCTTTATTTCAACATTATGTCATTTTTTAAGAGTTGGAGCTGCGGTTGCAACAGTCTGTGTAAGTCAATATTGGTGCTCAATGCATTAAATTGTTTTGTATGGGTGTGTGATATTTTCAAATTTACATCATTAGAAAACATTCACACTTATTTCAGTCACTTTTTGAGGGTCAAATTTCATTTATTAAGTTTTTGGTGGCATTTTGGCTTGAAAATTTTATTGAAACATAGTCAGGACAGTCCATTTTTGGGAGATCAAATGAAATTATTTTTAAAACATTTTACATCCCAAGTAGAAATTTGAATCCAGTTTCCAAAAAAATTTGAATTTTTAAGATTGGATATCAAACAAAAAATTTATGGCCAAAATACTAATGGGGTGTCAAGCAGGAAACTTAGGAACAGAGATGGGACAATCAATTTTTGGATGCCTTATTCAACATATATTGCAAACTTGTTTCATTGGTATATTTTCCTATGAATATAGTTTACACAAAAGTTTGAATCACTCCATTTCGATATCATATGGAAATTTTATGACCAAAATACCAACTGCCTATCACAAATCAGCATTCCTAAAACTCTGTTTCCTAGACTATTCATTGGATTATTTGACCCATCAATTCTTATTGGATTCCAAACTTGTTTCTAATGGAGGTACCTACATGAATCTAATTTCATTTAAAATTATAATAACATCAATCCATTATCAAACGAAAAATTTAATCCTAAAACCGTGACCATTGGTCTAGTCCATAATTTGAAAAAACACCTTGTCATGCAGGATGTTACTGAGTGATTTGGAATATCATTATAGAGAATTTTAAAAACATATTTATAATATAAATATACCTATAAATTTACTTTCATTTTTCTTTGGAATCATTGAAATTAGACAAGGAACGAAGAATCTATGATCATAATACTGTTGGTCAGTCTAGATGGACATTGCTCTTCCGCAGGTATAAAACGAATTTTGCTTTGTTCATTTTTATTTGGATTTGTTTTATAAGTAATTACTTCTTGTTTTTTTCATGTGTTGGATGAAAAGAGAACAATCATCTCTCTTTTTCCATCATCTCATGTTTTATTGCAGGCAAGTGCTAGGTTTTTGCAGGCCTTGGAAGAAAAAGGTCAAAACATGAACAAGTGACTCTTGAAGACTTTTTCTCAATTTGAAAATGGATTGAGCACATAAAAAATGGACAAATTGATGTGAAAACCATACCAATGTTCCATAAGTCAAGTCCCATTGCTACATGACAAGAATCCTTTACCAATTGTTTCCAAAAAGAAACCTCTCAAGAAGGCAATTGCACTATGGTAGATTCATTCACCCTCCTCATTTCAAAACCCTAAAAATGCATTCATGTCAAAGTCCCATTTTCCACTTCTTATGTAGTCACCTTAACCGTTTTATTTTCCATCACTACTACATCACGGCTTCACATATACTTTCCACTTCTGAGTTTCATATTGGTTCTATTTTTCACTATGATTCTTCACAATCATTTATTTTGTACTCGTATTGGATGATGTGGAATTCATTAAGGTCCACCTTCCAATGGTATTGTCCCATCGACTCCAAAACATCATTTGGGATCAAGATTAGATTTTTATAGTTCCCTCATATCTACATGAATCAATGTCATATTTCCTTGTTGTTAATCATGGGGATTCATCAATGCCTCTTGATTGACAAATCTTGCAGGTGACTCAACTCCAGCACATCCATTCATACCTGTCAAGATGCACTAAGGTACTTTAGAGCTCACTTTCATCAAAGGTGAGTTTTTTCACATTGGTTAACGGCATACAGTAATGGTCAGTAATCCAACAATTTCTTTCCATGCTCGACTTCAGCACATTCATTCGCATGGTAAGAATTGCACCTCAGTTTTGTAGCAGCTAAAGATTATGTGATCTAATGGTTTCAACAATGATTTCCAACATCATTTATTTCAGTAGTTTTGCAATTCATTTCCATTTTTCCCAGTAGTTGATTTTCAGAATAAGAGGAGCTCTCTGCTTTTATGGTAGCATTTCTCCTCATCATTTGTCTCAGTAGTTAGTCTTACATGCAACCAGCACAACATCATGGATAAAATTCAGCCTTATCCAGTTGTATCTCTCATATACATCTATCTCAGCATCAGATTGGCCTATATTTCTCCAGCATAATTCCATTCATGTCAACCAAGGCTTCCATGGAGGTAACACTTGAGGTAAAATAGCATGAGTTTTTTATTTATTAAATATTTAGGGAAATGTCATGAATAACCACTAATAATTAGCCATTTCCATTTTCTATATAGCATTTTATGTCCATCCATTCCCATCCTTTCCCACTCAATTCTAACACTTCACCATTCCAATTCCTGCACATCCACTTCAAAGTCCTACCCAATATCTCACCTACCCAAGCATAAGAAGATGCCTTGCTGCTGCCACACAAGAACCAGCAGTAAGAAATTGATAAAAATTTTTATTAAAGAATTAGTGTGAAATGAAGGCGTGCACTACATTTAGTTTATTGGATTCATGATTGATTAATGCATGCATTGGTTCACTTCTACACAATTGTTGTAATTTTCCAACTTACCTTCAATTGGCAATCAAGTTGCAATCCATTGACATAGCATTTGATATCTATAATGGAGTATTTAAAGGACACTTGTTGTTGTTGTCAAGATGATCTAAGATGTTATTTATAACACTTTGATGGCAATACTATAGCATAGTTCATGGAAATCAGCTAGTCCAGGCATGAAACAAGTTGCAAGGTGTTGTACATTATTTTCATGCTTGCTAATACACCTCATTGTTTGAAAGAAGTTTATCTTATCATAAGATTTACAAATGGAGCATGATAATCGTTTCTTGCATAGTAGCATGGTGGTTTTCTGGTAGCCTCTCTTGCAATTATGAAAATACTTTTATAGCTGATTACACCAATGCTAATAGAAGGGAGTCATTATTAAAAGGAAATTCAAACATTTTCTATAGTGGCTTGTTTCAGAGGAACTTTTCCCATAGTTATTGCAAGCAACATAAGAATCCTATGCTGCCATAGAACATGGAAAATTTTTGTTGCTATCAATATGTTCTCTTCATGAATGATTGGGGTTTGTTGTTATTTGGCAATGGTGTTTATGCTCATAAAATATGCAGGGATGTATAATATTGTTTATGTTTGTTGAAGGCATGGAAATTTGATGGTAATGAGTTGAGATGAATATAGGATAGGAGTGCTAATGAATAAAGGCTCTATTTGCACTATTTCTCTTTTTACTATTTTCAGCACCCAATCAATAACATTAATGCCTATTCCAAAATTATGAGTGAAACAATTTGAGTCAATTTATAGAATCTTCCTGAAGATATAATCATCTAGTTTCTCGACTTAGAATTCAAAGCATCCACAACAACATTTTGAAGAAGGCATGACAATTGGGGAGAAGAATTTGAGTAGCTTTGAAAAATGGTAACCTTGGTGGCAGCAAGTATCTTATTCTTGTGAGTTGTCCTTTAACAACATATTGAAACAAAGCTAGAATACAACAACCTGTAGTAGCCCTTATACATTTAGACCAGCAAATTGAAGGCATTTTTGGAAACCAGGGACAAGGTTGATTATTCCATGTTTGGTTGATATTTGAGCTATAATAGTCATTGCAGACTTTTAGTGAGCTGATTTGAGAAACGGGCTAGTTGTTAAACATGAAAATGTTTGTGAAAATTTGAGAATCATTGAATGTTGCATATATTGCTTTATATCTTACAAGGCATCAAAGAATGACAACATGTGAAGTTTGGGGGATATGGCTAGTTTCCAACTAAGATAAAAACTCCTACTTTCCATGAGAACATGAAAAATTATTCAGTTTGGGGGAGGAGCTACTATGCTTACTGGTTTTCCATTCACATTCATATTTCTCATGCATATTGTTCCTCACATAAAAGGTTGAATTTGAATTGAGAATATATCACAAACCACACATTGGATCCTGATTAAAATTGGACAAGGAATGTATAACATCACGAAGAACAAATATGGTAAGTTTCAGCTCAATCCAATGCACGGTTTTTGAGAAAATGACCATCATCACCTACAGCCAATTTGCATTTTTCTCAAAATTTGTGATGTGGGTTTCTCTAAGTTTTGATGTGGAGATGAATTTGAATGTTAGTTACTTTCTTACAAAATTTCAACCCAACCCAATTTTTATTTTGTGAAATATTGGTTCAAGAAGTTTAGCTGCAACACATTTTTATTCATGTTCATCTACAAAAATGCAGAAATTGAAATGTGCATATATTACAATTCGTAAGTTTTATTCTCATGAGGTTTGGACAAGAAATTAATAATACCAAGATAAAAAAAATTCGGTAATTTTCATCCCAATCCAATGTACGGTTTTCGAAAAAATGGTCATAATCACCTAAAGCCAATTTGTTTTTTTCCTAAAAATATGTGATGTGGGTATCTCTAATTTTTGGTGTTTAGGTGGATTAGACAAGTATAAACCTACCTGAAAAATTTCAGCCAAACCCAATTCATCGTTTGGGATAAAATGACTTCAGAAGTTTTCTACTCAAAAGGCTGCAACAACGTAAAAATCTTACATTTTTTCCGTTTCACACAGCTGCAACACCGTAAAATATTTCATTTTTCCCATTTTGTGCAATTACAACACCATAAAAATAAATTCTTGCCTTTTTCTATTTCACGCAGCTGCAAGACCATAAATTTTTTGTCTTTTACCCGTTACGCACAGCTGCAACACCGTAAAAATTTTGCCTTTTTTCCTATGTTAGGCAGCTAAAACTTCGTACGGATCATCTATTTTTATGCTCTGCTCAGCTATGAATATGTTAAAATTTTGCCCATTTTTACTCTTTTTCATGGCTGCAACTCTGCCGTATTTATCTTATGTACAGTTGCGACTCTGCGAAAACTTTGCTTATCCTTCTACTTTTTGCAGTTGCAACTCTGCTTGCATAGTAAAATGAAAAGCAACAAGTGAATGGATGGTACATAGGTATTGGGTTGCATGAGGACATGCAATAAGTTCAGTTTGGGGGTGATGTTGGGCCATGGAATTTTCCATTTTTCATCACTTATCGACATATATTTCATCCATTTTCTTCCCATTATCACCCATTTATCATTCCATTTTCCATCCATTTGTTGTAACTGTGCGTAAAACAACATACTACTTCCATTGATGTTTTAAGTGGTTAATAATGACTATTTTTCTTTATCTTTGATGAATTGAAGACTATTATGCATAATTTTACTAATGATGGTTTGTGGAGTGATTTTTCACATACAGGACGCTCACATCTAGCTGTTACAGCCTTAACCAAAAATGCATGCCAAATAAGAACACCTTGATTTGCGTCTCGATTTACGGGCATATGGAAAATAATATCAAAAATCCAAGACATGGGTTTTGTGAGTAATAGTCTCATTTACTTGAATATTGAGGAAATTACCAAACAAAGCCATGGTTTGCAATATAAAGGTGGTTCTTCGAGAGGATATTTTCCAAATTAATTGTTGTGGCCGGTTCCAAAGTTGTTAGCAGTTACGGTCGTGTTTCAGTTGTTATAGATCACAAGTTGGGAGTTCAGTTCCTCATTTCCATGAGATAATTTTATGTATAAATATCTAATCAATCTCTTTGAGAAGGAAAATAAAAATCAATTTTATGATGTAAGATTTAATCGAGATCTATTGTAATCATTCCATTCTGATAATACATGTTCGTAGTTTCTTAATTCTGGAGTTGTAGACTTTCATTGTGGAGATCCAATTCTGCCCAATGGAGGAAGGGCCCTCTTCCCTGAGTAGATGCTGGTAGTGTTGATTGCATGTGTTTTATTTTGTAGATGTGTTTATTTGTTAGTTCATGCGTTCATCCATTAGATTTATCATAGTTGTTTTTGTCATTTAGTTCATCCTTTCATTAGATTTATCATAGTTGTTTTCCTGTTAATTCATCTGAATAGATTGTTGGCCAACATAGCATTACTTCCAGTTTTATGTATTTATATCTTGCTTCATAAGAATTGATTTTGTTGAAGTGTGATTAGATTTACAGTTTGGATTTACGAATAGGATGGGGGTTTGTTTTCTTTTCAATAAGGTGTGATCGAGTTTATAATGAGTTCTGATTTCATATCAATAGATAACAATGTCAGGTAGAAATTGTGCTTGCATAGATATTGCACGATAGCTTTGAAATTAAAGACTTCCTCAGGTTGACAATTTATGTTTAACACTCTTCATGTTAAGTTTTAATTAACTGGTATATAGTGGTCCCAACAGATATACCTCTTCTTGAAAAGGAATACGAACCCCTTTATGAAGGATCCAAAACAAATCTTCTCTCTGCTATATTCTTGATAATCAACTTGGAGTTTACCAATTATATTTCAAACATATCAATCACATGGATGTTAAGGTATGTAAAATAATACATCACATATATATGATCGTGTTAAAGGTTATATTTTATCCTTTAATAATTGTATTGTTAATTCAAAATTCAAATTAATATGGATGAAGTGTGTTTCGTTAAAATTATTTATATATTATATTAACTTTGTTTTAATTTAAATTTGATGTAGCCTGATAGCTGAATTTTTATTACCACCATCAAATATTTTACCTCGCACATATCGAGATTTATATTCCATCATGAAAGATATTGGAATGCATTTTGAAACAATTCATGCATGCCCCATCGACCATGTAATATATTATAATTAGCATGAATTTGCAACAGAATGTTTGGAATGCCATATAAGCAGATATCGAATAGATAAAGCAACAAAAAATGTGCCTCACAAGGTTCTTTGTTATATTACCATCATTCCACATTTGCAATGAATGTTTAGGTGAAACAACATAGTTCTTATCTCCTAAATAAAATAATTTTCAATAGGTCCACTTAAACAATTTACTTTTACATAGTGATGAAGATTTCAGGGCATAATATGAAAGATGTTTGGGTGATTAACAAAGTTGGAATATCTGGTGTTCTGTTTTTCAAGAAATTTGAAAGTTTTTAGCCTTCGATGGCTTAGGTGAACTTTACAACAGTTCATTAGCCACCGAAAAGCCTAACTTTTGGCAGCTAATAGTTTCAGCTCATGACCACGTTAACCACAAAAATCCTATTGATCACATTTTTCATAAAATTTTGGAAAGGGAACTTTCAGTGGCTTAGGCGAACCTTCCAATAGTTCATTAGCCACCGAAAATCCCACCTTTCGGTAGCTAAATGAGATGGTCTAGGAAGACATTAACCACCAAAAGGCTCATTCACGTCGTTTTTAATCAATTTTGGAAAAGATACTTTCGGTGGCTTACGAGAACGTACCAACGGTTCATTAGCCACCAAAAAGCCTACCTTTCGATAGCTTGTGAATTAAACCCTAGATTCTATTAAACACTGAAAATGCCAAAAAGGAAAATGGTTATATGTCCATCAAAATAAAACTCGTCAGCATGAGGCATGTCATAATATAGCACTTTAAACCACTGAAAATACTAGGGGACTACAGTAAATTATAAATTGATGGCTAAAAGGTCGTTATTGATCTGAAATGATTGATGGAAATAAAAACCCTATCCTATCTTCCATCTGTCCCATGACCACAGTAAAACATTGATGAAGTATCAAGTCCCACTTGGAAATGATTACTAGGATGGCGATCTCATGGTTATCACAAGAATCCACCATCAACTTACTCAAGTACTAATCAAGTGGTTAACCCCTCAAAATTAGCACCATATATTTAGTACACTCCACATTCTCTTCATCCATTCTTACTACTCAAGGCCATCCCTAAAACTAGCATGCTAGATTCCTTCATAGAGTTTGAATTTTGGTTTTTGTAGGTACAAAGAAACACAACCCAGAGATGAAAAAGGGAGGAGGACCTGCTCTCAGACAGGAACTAGGGGACATCAGCTACCTTGAGTCACATCCAGAAGTGTGCCAATTATTCAAAGATGCAGGCTATTACAGGTTCTATGAGAAAATCCAGGGTTCACACCAGCAAGTGGCAGAAGCATTTTCCCTTTCTTTTGATGGCTCTAAGGTGCTGATAGGCAAGGAAAAGTTCCTAGTGGATGAAACCCTAATTGGAGAAGTGACAAAACTCCTAATAACTAGGGAGAAATGGTTTAATACCACCATTATTAAAAAAGTGGAGTTCAAATCATATTTAAAACATGAACACAAAGATGTAGTATGGAAGAAAAGTGTTCCATCCACTTGGCTAGAGGAGAGGTGGTACTAATTATTGAAATAAATCTTGGTTTACATAACCTATGAAGGAATTTATAACAGGGTGATGATATATCACTTTAAAGTAATGAATAATTTTATAGGAATAAACCCTTTAAACTTACGCTTCTACCTCCATAAGAGCCTAACCAAGATGGCACACCAAGTCAAGGCCCAACCCACTAAAATTGCTCGAAGGTTATCTCACCATGGCCTGATACAACTCATTGTCCAAGAATTACTGCAGAGGAGAAACATAACATGGGAATATTTCTTCTTCTACAATGAGTTTGAAATAGGTTTATATGTAGAAGATGAAGGAAAGTCCCCTTCAAATAAGACCACCACTCCCAGGAGTGGAAAGAGAAAAAGGAGGGACATTTCACCAATGACAGTAGATCAGCCTTCTCCAACTTTAAGACCAATCAAGAAAAAAGAAACCTAGAATTCAATGGAAACGAGAAAGAAGCCCCACCACAAAGTGTAAATATTCTGAACTTACCCTACTTAGACTTAGAAGAAGAAAGGGAAGAAGAAGTTGACCTAACAGAGCAGGTTGCAGCAGAAAATGAAGAGTTTCCTTCACCAACACCAAGGGAAGGTTAGGATGAACCAATAGTAGAGATTTCCACAAGAAAACCTACATCTCAGAGGATCAACGAGCTGTTAGGGAAAATACATGAAATGGAGATCTTAGATAGAGAGGTAAAAAGAAATAATGCAATATTAACCAAGAATAATGCTAAGTTACACAATTCTCTACTAGAAATGAGAGGGATGTATGTCCTACTAAAAGGAAGTAATCTGAGGCTAATGAGGGACAACACTAGACTTTACAAAATGATCAGGTTGATGAGGTTGCAGAAAAAAAAACTCAAACCCTAGACCTCAAGCTCATCTTGCACTAGAAACCCTAGCAAAGGCAGAAACAAGCTTGCAAGATCCTGAGGTATCCCACAATGTTGTTGTTTTACCAAACCCCATGTAGGATGAAGGAGTACTAGAAAATCAGGAGTGAAGTGTAAAAGGATGATTAGAGGCTAATAATTTTTTTTACAGAAAATAGAGCTTTTATTTGTGTAGACGAACACAACAGTTGTTCATTAGCCACCGAAAGCAAAGCTTTCGGCAGCTAACAAACCCATGATTCTTCTTCCTTAATCATCGAAAGCAAAAACTGGGGGAAAAATATATTTTGGCACAGATAACTAGTTTTGGCGAATACAACTATCTCAGGGATGAAATATAAATATAAAATTTGTTGAAAAGCATCAGTGGAGGAGGTTTGTTCAAGCTTTGAGGATACAATCAAGGAGAAAAGAGTCACAAACCCTACTTGTTTTTTACCAACCATGGCCTATCTATCATATAACAAGTTACAGCTCTACTTCAGTAATCACTGAAGTTATCAAAGAGTTCAATGAGTGAAAAAGAGTTAGCATTAGATATACTAGTACGTAAATTAGGGTTTTTGACCTAATTTTGTAAAAAAACATTTATTTTATCTACTTTTAGTAATTCAGATCCAACTTTTGAAGATCTGAATATTTTTGTAAAGGCTATAAATACTAAGGCTTATGTTGAAGCAACGGTTCGAATTTGGGGACCTTTAGACCATTATTATTATCAATATTCTCATGTTATTCATCATCTAATATAAGCTCTTTTGCTATTATATGTTCAAATTCCATATCTTTTATGTTCTGTGCTTGTGCTTGAATGTATGATTTAGGTTTATTCATGTTATTTAATATCTGATAGCTGTCACCCTATCTATATGTTCATGAGTTGAATTATAAGTACGTTTCCTTGTTGTGATTAGCCAATTATATGTAATTGCTTTATATATAAATCTGTCAGCATATTAAGTTCTCCATCTTTTCACCCTATTATCAAACCTTTGAACATTAGTAGTTAGAATCCTTATCTTTTATTTGAGTTTTATGCATGTCTTGAGAGTGTGAGGTCCTTTAGGTCATCTGACTTGATCCATTTAGAAATACCATAAAAATATTTAAGTTACCAGGCATCCTCGAGCTACAACCTAGAGGAGTTTCATGGAGTGTTAACAATAGTGCAATTTATGGATTACCATGAAAAGAATAGAAGTCAAGATGATGTTATTCGAATTCCTACATATGGTTCTCCATTTAGAGATATGAAGGAAAAGTGGCCTCACTTTAAAGAATAACCTCGTAATCTTAGGATTTCTTTGGTAGCATATCGTGTTAATCCATTTGCGCATATGAGATCCATTCACATGGTGTGGCCTACTTTTTTTTATCAACAATAACATTCCTCCATGGTTGTCAATAAAGAGGGAGCACATAATGTTGTCGATGATTATTCTAGGTATATTTTGACTACAACTGTTTTATTTTTAATGTAGTTGTGGCATCTCATTTGTCGTATTTTGTTTCGTAATGTCATATATATATATATATATATATGTTATTTTACTCTTGTGCATGGTTTATATATATTAATTGTTCTCATAATTATATATTCTATATGTTATTCAAATCAATCAGGTAAGTTCCAATTTAAAGAGATGAATGCATATATCAAACTTCTTACAGATGAGCTACTGAATTTATGGAATGGAATTAGTATGTATGACATATATAGACCAATCTGACAAAGAAAATTTAAATTCCATGCAATGCTTGTATGGGCAATACACAATGCCCTAGGGTTAACCCACTTTTGTGGTTTGTATTTTTAAGTCTCATTTTAATTGCATTTAATTTTATGAAGTAGTTAATATATTTTATATATAATTATAATTCACATAGATATTCCATATCTATATGTAGGTCTTCAGACAAAGGAAAATTTTGCATGTCTAGTTTGTGGTCCTAAGGTCAAATATCGTCACTCAAAAATCTTAAGAAAGGAGGTGTTTGATGAGTATAGGCACTTCCTCTCTAAGAATCAGAGGTATAGAAAAAACAAAAATTATATTTTCAATGGGAAGCAAGAGACTGCATTCAAACCACAGAGAATGACATCTCACCTTTGGAAGTTGCAAAATAATAGATAATCGTATATGAATTGTTACTTATTTTTTTATTGTGTTTTTTTAACTGTAGTGGCCATAATTTATTTATGTAATTTATTTATAAACTCATATTCATGATGTTCGTCGTGATCATGAAGGAATTAATGGGATTCTATGAGGAATGAAAAGTTATCCTAAACAATTCAGCAGGTTGCCCTACTATGAGCACCTACAAATTGCTCATCTTTTTGATACAATGCATATCTAAAATAATGTGACTAAAAAATTATGGAGACTATTGGATCTAGGGATCGACAAAGAAAAAAAAGTGAAATTTTGAAAAGACATTCAAGAAGAAAACCATGCAATGAAATATGTCATTCAATTTCATAGAAATGGAGACCAAAATAATAATAATTGAATTCCATGGATGTTTATGGAGTAGCAAAGTAATGTTGTAAAAGAAATCATGCAGAAAATTAAATTTGCCACTGGATTTTGTGTGAACATGAATAATATCATAACAAATAAAGGTGATTTTGTGGTGGTGAAAATGCATGATTGACACATCTTCATGAAGTTAATTATTATGGTTATATCCATATATATATTTTTAAATTCCAATGCATATTGTTGTTATTTTGTTTCTCTACTCTTTGTTTAAAAAATGATGTGGTTTGTATATTGTTATAGTATGTTCTACATCTCTCTCTCACAGACAACTTTGACAACAATGTCAAATAATTTATATATAATCTTGGGAAATACATGAGATAACTAGTGATTATTTGCATGTGCTTAGTGTTTCTTTAATGCATCATATAATTTATATTTTTCTTTTGTGCACTAATTCATGTTATGTAATTTAATGTTTTTTTTGTTAAATATTGTTATTGTTTTGCATCACTTGTAGATGGTTGTCTTCTAAAGAAATCCATACATAATATATAAAGTATTGGAGGAGATAAATTCCTTATCTCATGTGGGAAATGCAGAAGCATCTACCTTCAACATTTTTCAATGCACATGAACACTGCATCATACACCAAGTTTAGGAGACTGAATTGTGTGGACCTATGCACTCAAGGTCCATGTGGATGGTTGAGAGCCACTTGAAATTTATGAAGGGGTTGGATAGACAACAAGCACATGATGAGGGTTCTATGATGGAGGGATATATGGTATACCAAAACATGTTGTATGTTAGTGAATATCTTCCTAATTTAGCATCAAAACTCAATTTACGTCGCATTTGTGATCTGGACTCCAAAAAAATTTTTGAAGGGGAGTACCTAAAGGGGGAAGGTAGATCGAGGAAGGTGAAAGGTAATTATTAGACAGTGGACGTTAATTGATATAATACATTTGATTGTCGACATTTATGTATATATATCATACATATTCTATTTGTATATTTAATCTATTGCATCCATTAAGAGCATATACTTTGTTAAGATAATTTACATCTATCTTGAATTTTAATTTTAATTTTCATCAAGCAGTTGGTCAAGAGTGGGATGCACTTCATTTATACATTACAAATAATTACTAGATGAAGGTATGGATAGAACGATGCAAACAGTCGGGTCATGGAATATCATGGGAAGGTGTGGCGTCATTGGTTAAAGTAGCACATCACAATAGATATACCAATATTACACAAAGGGAAATCAATTTAGCATATGGTTTAAAAGATAAGAAGGAAAGCATATTAATAAACCACTCTAATTTGTTTTTTTCAAATTACATATTGATGTACACATTGTTTTTTCCCTGTATGGATGCATAAAGATGTACTTAATCATAAATATTGAATCATTATGTAATATTTTCATGTATGACTTGTTGTAGGTAAAACACCATAAGGCTATGGTGTGCAATGGATCTAGATATCGCATCAAAAGGTTCGATGGAATAAAGAAAACATCAAATTATGGGATATCTGCGGTCTTTGAGGTGACCAATGCTTCATCTAAAAGTGACAGGCATCCAGAACTCTCATAAAATTGATACTATGGGTATCTGGAAGATATTCTTCAGTGTGACTTTAAGTCCTTCAAGGTAGTTCTGTTCATTTTCAAATGGTACAGGTTATGATTGAAACAATGTTATCCCAATAAAACTATTATTGAACATGATAATGTATTTACCAAGGTAAATACAAGGTTTTTTGAGATAGGAACAAATCCCTATGTTCTTTCAATCCAATGTGAACATGTATTTTACTGTGAGGTCCTCGGTAAAGTGGGTTGGTCATTTGTTGTGAGACACAATCCAAGGGGAAGGCTGGTAAATTATAACGTAGAGGAAGTTAATGAAG
>LPNX010393078.1:180294-183769 GCA_001517045.1 Pseudotsuga menziesii
GTCTGGTGGAAAGTTAAAAATGAAGAAAGGTGGAAAACTGTGTAGATTGGAACCTGTTAACACAAAGTGAGCGGAGGATTTTCTTGAGCGTGCAGAATTATTCAGAAGACCTAGCTGGTTTTATTTCTTTGAAAAGATTATAGGTTATAATATGGAGGTTACTCGTTCCTTTGTGCAAAATTGTTCAAATTCGGTCTTTGAATTCCAAACCATAAACTTGAGCTAACCGAGGATTTGATAGTTGAAGCCACAGGCTCATATATTAATGGGGAATGTTCGTTGAAAAAAATTCCTTTTGAGTTTGACCTAAGTATATTTCTGTTTCCTGGGTTCGAATCTATGGATTGGAATAAGGGAATTCATCTTAGCACCGTAAAACGAGAATGGACAAAAGTTATAAGAGCTGTTCACCGTTGCATAAACTATGAAGGAAGGTTTTCTATTGTGTATAAATATTATTTTAGGTTTCTTTTACATTTGAATGATCAGTCGAAGATGAATTTACCCTTCTTCTTTTTGAAAATCCTCATAAAAATGTCTAATAGGTTAAAAAGCCATAAATATCATACAAGTAAGAATTTCTTTCATCATGGTATCGTTAAGTTTATAATATTGATAGAGCTTAAAAAGATGAATCGGGCTTGGAAGCATTTCTTCTTTTGGTCTGGATTTGCACCTAAGAAAATCCCAAATCAAGAAAAAGTTAAAATATCAGTTAGTATACAGAAAAGCTTACTGGAAAAGAAGAAAGTTTGAAAGCAACCTATCATCATAGAGAGGTTAAGCAAGAGCCTGATTGAAGAGTGGAAAGATGACTTGAAGGAAGAATCAATAGAGTTCAAAGAACAAGAATACGAGCAGGTACTAGAAGACAAGACTGCAATATCAATTAATGAAGAGTCTTTGTCAGCCTCTCATACTCCTCGTATCATCAGTGAAAAATTGTCAAAAATAGGTACTAGTCCTTCCACCAAAATTGAAGTTGTTGTTGATCCCTTATATATGCCAGAAGTGTCAAAATGGAGGCCCAAAACTAGGCCAACAAAAAAATGAACGTTGAATATGAAAAGGGTTTTAAACCCTAAGTTAAATAATTAGAATATTGTGACAATTGAATATTCTTCAACTGAGGAAGAACTTGAATATAAATTGGAGAAAATAAATCAAAATGAAACAAAACCAATGGGAAGAAACTGTGAAGAACAAAGGTTTCGAAACTTTGATTTTGGGTCAAGCTTGAGATTGGTTCATACAAAACTCACAACAAAGGACATAAATGAAGATGAGTCAAGGGAGTTATTAGAGATACAAGAATTTTTACTCATTAAAAATTTGGAGGTTCCTCTAACCTTTGAAAAGAAAGAAATACCAATACATGAGGAAGAAATAAACATTGGTTCAGAGGTCGAAAATCTCACAAAATATTCATAGCAATATAAAATTCAAAATGAGCATTTAAATTTTTTGGTAATAACTCCTGATTGATTAATTATTCAAATGCAAATGCCTATATTTATACAAATCACATGGTGGTTGGGTTTCACCTTCCACTCAGCCTGTTTGGCTTCCTACTCTCTATTTATTTATTTATTTACATTATATAACCCTAACGGATTATATTCTAACAATCCCCCTCTTAATCCGAAGGGGTGTTCGTAAGTCCGAGCATGTTTCTGAACCTTTCAAACTTTTCTCGTCCAAGCGCTTTGGTGAAGATGTCTGCAACTTGATCATTTGTGGAACAATGTCGAAGATGTACTGTCTTGGCTTCTACATGATGTCAAATCAAATGATACTTTGTGTTGATGTTTTTGGTTCGATCATGGAATCTAGGATTCTTAGCCAGCTTGATTGCAGAAGTATTGTCGACCAGTAATGGAGTGGAGTTCTCTTGTTTTTCTTGCAAATCTTCAAGTATCTTCCTGAGCCATACTATTTCTTTCATTGCTTCAGCTGCAGCCACATATTCTTCTTCTGTTGTTGAATCTGCCGAAACTGATTGTTTGCGTGATCTCCATGAGATAGCTGTTGATCCAAGACTCATAGTGTATCCAGAAGTTGATACTCCTGTCTCCTTATCACCATAAAAATCTGAGTCTGAGTACCCAATAAGTTTGAAGTCATCCACTTTAGAGTACTTGAGTCCAACTTCTTGAGTCCCCTTCAAGTATCCTAGAACTCTTTTTGCAACTAACCAGTGTCCTTCACAAGGTTTATGCATGAACCTTGAAAGTATGCCAACAACATAAGAAATATCTGGTCTAGTTGTTGTAAGATAGATAAGGCTTCCTACAAGTTGTCGATACTTGGTCGCATCCTCAAATTCTTTTCCTTCGCTTGATGTGAGCTTCATTTTCTGTTCCATTGGAGTAGATATAGGATTGCAATCTGTCATGCAAAATTTGTTTAGTAGTTCTCCAACATATTTTTTCTGAGATAGGAATATGTACTTAGGATGTTGAGTGACTTCAATTCCTAAGTAATAGTGGAGATGTCCCATATCTGTCATTTCAAAGATCTTTTTCAAATCTTTCTTTATGGATGCTACATAGCTCTCATTGTTCCCTGTCATCAAAATATCATCTACGTACACCACAAGATACACAACAAATCTTCCAACTTTCTTTATAAATAGTGTTGCATCATCAAGATCAAAATGTTCGAAATTTAATTTCAAAAGATGCTCGGTTAACTTTTCATACCATGCGCGAGGTGCTTGTTTTAGGCCATACAAGGATTTGACAAGCTTGCATACCTTTTGTTCTTTTCCTTTCACAACAAAGCCTTCTGGCTGAGACATGAAGACATTCTCTTTCAAGTCTCCATTCAAGAAAGCAGTCTTCACATCCATTTGATGAACTTTCCACCCTTTCTAAGCAGCTAAAGAGAGTAAGGTACGGATGGTAGCCCATTTTGTTGTAGGAGAAAATGTTTCTTCATAGTCACTTCCTTCTTTCTGTGCATAGCCTTTTGCTACAAGCCTCACTTTGTGCTTGTCAAGTGAGCCATCTGATTTGTATTTGTTCTTGTACACCCACTTGTAGCCAATTGGTTTGGTTCCAACTGGAGGGTCAACCAGCTTCCAAGTTCCATTCTTTATGAGCGCATGATACTCATTCTGCATAGCTTCTTTCCACTCAACACGAGTATAAGCTTCTTCAAAGAAAGTTGGTTCAAAGTTAGCAAATAAATTAAATTCACAATCAAATGATACATCCATGTCATCACCTGAATTATCTGCTTCTCCTCCATGTCTTTTCAAATTTCTTGTTCCTGTCTTTCCAACTTCATCTGGATGGACACTTTCAAGTGTCTTTGTGGCCCATTTAGGAATCTTCCGTGATGGTCCTAGTTGATCAGCTGGTGGAGCTTCATTATTGATTGAGAGTCTTTCAATTCTCTCAATCACATCATCCAGTTGAACCTCTTGTTCAAGTGAAGTATCAGGAACTTCTTCATGCGGGGGAGTTGGTGC
>LPNX010393078.1:201705-214976 GCA_001517045.1 Pseudotsuga menziesii
TTACCTTTGAACTTAGGGATATCCGAGGGCAGTTTGGTGGGAACAGGTGGCCACAAGGGGTCATGCCTCACCGGATCGTTCATCAATTTTGATAAGTCTGGCAAGTTCAAAGTTGCCAGAAAAGGAAGCTTTGGCCTAGCCGGTGTACTAGAGGTACTAGCTTGGGGATTAGAGGGACTTGCCCCTGATCGCCCATAAGTAAAAGTGGGGTTGCCCCCAGACACCAGTTGTGAAGTGGGAAGGTTTCTTTGGAACGGATTCCATCCGTAAGCCACCAGATTTTGGATGGGAGTTGCAGTGTAAGTGGTTCGGACCGTCCCCATAGAAGTAGGGGTCTGAAAGACTAGAGCAGGTATCCCTCCACTAAACAAAGAGAAGGGAGAGATCATGTATGGAACCGAAATAGGGGTTTGGTAGCTTTTCCCGTAAGAGGTGTTTCTTCCAAACTGCACTCCTACATATGAAGGAGGTGGACCTACGTATGCAATGGATGGGGGTATGTGCCCCCCATTCCAAGGGAATCCTTGGAAAAATGCCGAGGATCCCACCGGACCACTATGGGTAGTGTAAGGGAAGGAAGAAGGAATTGTAGGCATGCTGGGTATCCCAGTAGCCATATCACCAGACATACTTCCTATGTTCAAGTAAACCGGTGGTTGGACCACCCGGCTTACTGGAGTTAAGGGTGTGGAAGGTAAACTAGATATAGGGGTACTAACTGGGGGAGGTAGCACCCCTTCAACTGGAAGGGTTGAGGTGAAGACAAATGAACTTTATCCCTTAGAAGACATAGCTCTACCTACAGGTACACCTATCACTGGTAAACTAAAAGGCCTAACCTGCACGATCACTGGATCGTTCAAATCAGTCAAGGGGGTATTATAATTTCTTGCAAACTCTTCAGCTTGCAATTCTTCTATCTCGACTGTGTCAAGGTCAAAATGGTTAGCTATTAATTCCAGTTCACCAAGAACCTCACTTACTCCTACTGGTTCAAAAGAACCACCTGTGCTTAATCTCCGCCTTTGAGGTAAAGGTGGAGGCTCCAGTGGTGAGAGAGGAGGAAGGTTTCTCAACCTTTTTGACCTTCTAACAAGTTGGTCCTCCAGAATTAAGACTTTAAAAAATCACACCCTAAGGCCCACTAAACACAAGCAGATCCACAGAGCACACACTAAAAAGATCCTAGAGTCTCAAGCAATCAAAACAGGCTATAAATATATGCTTTCCCAAAGAAAGCTGATGAACAGTTACTTGGCGTCCTTGAGGGGTTCTTAGGCACAAGCGGAGGAATCACGCAACCGCCCTCCTACACTTTCCACAAGGGTTACCTTCCAAGTCCATTCAAGGTGAACCAGAAATAACCTTCCGGTTTACCTAGGTATGAGCCCTAAAAAGACAAGAGACTAAGGCTACCTTGACAATACCTACTGTCTGGGGGGACAGTCGCAAGCCAAACTCGTACGCATGGGCAGGGTAGCTGAGCCCAAAATTATACCTAGATAGAATCCTCAGATGCGCAAAAGTCCTGGGTTACATTTTGACAAGGATTCGGGGGGTTATCCCCTCTGTCCAAGCCTCCACAGCCTCGTGCTTAACTCCCGTTTGAGAGGAGCTTCCCAGATACAGCGGTAGAACCAAGGATTTACCTAACGAATGGCCCACTACGTTTGAGTTTATAGTTTGTGGGAAGTTTGCACTCCCTAGCCCACAAACCTAGCCTAAGCTAGTAGGTGGAAGGCCCTAAAAAAATAAAAACTTACTAATAGATTTTAAATTTAAGCGTTAATTTTAAGGGCTGTTCTTTACTCAAAAGAAGTGGAAGTGATGGACTGTATGATGTTATGACTCAGCAGAAAATAAATGAAAGCAAAAGGTGCATTTAAAGCAAACTATCACTATAAAATAAACTTCTTTTCATTTTTTCAAATAAATATTGATGAACTATATGCAGCAAAAAGAGAAACTAAGCCTATATTTTTTTGTATTTTTCTGAGATAGTATTTCTTAAACTGAAACAAACACTACTCTAATGCAAAAATTACAATGCAAAAGATTAACTATGTTTTGTTTTTCACTTTAAAAAATGCTCAAAAAACTACTGTGCATGTATAAATGCAATGCTTGAGTAAACTTGACACTTATAGACTGTATAAAAAACACAAACTGAAACTAACATGCAAACAGAACCTAAAAACCAGCAAGAAAAGCAGGCTAGGACCTCAACTTGGGTCCAGACAATGACCAAGAGATCACTGCAGACTTTCAAACAGGCAAGTGCAAACCAACAACTGACAGACAGCAGACTAGATAGACAGAGTCTAAGACCCTGATCACTGATCTAGACTCAGGCACTCAAACCAACAACCCAAATAGGCCAGAAAGTTTCAAGATGCATATAGTAAATAAAACAATTAAAGGGAACCCAAGGGCTTCGAAAAGCACTAAGATGTGATCACCTGATACACTCAGACAACTCTGCAACACTCTTAAATAAAGTCTGAACAGAAAACAGGACTTATAACAGGCCAAAGAACAAGCAAACTTTGACACAAAAATCATAGTTTTTAGGAGTATACACGACTGTGTAGTAGTGCACGTCGCGAATGATGCGCGACTGTACAGTGGAACAACCCATGCATGAAACTCAGTACTCGTAACTGTCCAATGGGACAACCCGCGAATGGGTATAAAAATAATTCTCAAATATAGAGAAATACCCAAGGATTTCAAATGCTACAGTAAGTAAGAAAACAGGACAAAAATCACAAACAAAAATTCGAGCAATGACTGGTCAAGACAACAGAAAAAGACCTAAAGCAGACTTGGCTTCCCTAGCGGAGTCTCCAGTTCTATTGTACAGGATAATTCACCTAATAACCTAGGTTTTGGGGGTTACCAACATACTCATTACTTGCAGACAGTTTGACTCTAAAAGCACAGAATAGGAAATAGGAAAGTAGCAGGAATTTACTTGTAAAAAACGAAGGTTGATCCAAGCTAGCTTCTTCTTCTTTGCTCCACTTCCAAAGTCTCCAGGATAGTTCCTCCTTCACCTGTTAATAAACACTCTCCCATATACAAAGCAATTCATATATATAGATGTAGGTTAGGCAAATCATATATCATATTGAAATGTAAACATTTACCAATATACAAGATATAAAACACATATGGAAGAAGTAATATCTTTATTAACAATAATAGAAGAGAGTTTAGGTTACAACCCAATGTCTGAACAAGGACTCCTCTATCACCAAGGACTCTAAGTTTCTCTTCTCCAAATATTTCTGTAGACAATCCACCAGCATAACTTTGCTCTCCAAGTATGTATATCAAACCCCCTCCCCAAGGTCTCTATTTATATGGATGAAATGAGGTAGTTCTCGAAGGTTAGGGAGGTTATAGCAGTTAGGAAGATTAAGTTAAATGAATGAACTAATATTCCATTATCGAGTGTTTTTAAATATTAATTTTGAGGAAACCATGCGTGGGTCTGTAGTAGGGCAACCCGCGTATGATACGCGACTATATACGAGTGCAACCCGCGTATACATGTATGCGTGACCTGCTGAACATGATACTCGCATATGATGTGCAAGATGTCGATAGATATAGTCACGTATGCTACTCAAAATATCAAAATGGAAAATTAATCAGCTGGGCATATAGGCAATGTATTTCGTCATCAACCAAGTTATAATGAAACTAGGCAAACCTCAATCCATAAGTGTCCTTTTGTGTGCCGACCTGAGGGATGTCAGCACTCAGACGAAGAGGTGCCAATCAGGTGTATAACATACACGTTTCATTTATTCTTTCTGAATCCTTACAAGTAAAAAATATATCATTTTCCTTCTTGTACATAATTCATATATAAGGAAACTTAATCAGAGACATTCAAAACCTCAACAACGTTTCTTCTAAAAGAAACTCGCAACAATAACCACCATGGAAATATTGATAAAATGTAATTATTTTATGCATTGTGACTACATTAGTTTTTCTCTAAGGTCCAATGGAGGATGCGAGAAATAAAATATTACCTTGTTTAGAATAGAATGGATCAATAACCAATTGCTTGGAAAGTTGGGTCGATGCGTCAAGAATGGAGGACGAACATGATGAAATGAGGATACTTGGGATTATTTAGTACAAGTGGTTAGGTTGGAGAGTACTTCTACAATTACAGTAGGTAAAATTGAAACAAAATCTATCACTGATATATCACCATTACTACAAATTGAATGAAAATTAATAATAAATACCACTTTATAGCACACCCAACAAAACATATAAGTGCTTATTCACCATAGGACTAAATGTAGTTAATATCTAAGACTTGTTTTTTTGAAATAACCAAGATTCCATAACTGCTAGGCCAATGCATAGGCCTATGCTGTCATCTTTCCAACCAACCATATTGATAAAAAATCATTAATTTAAAAATTCATATTAATATAATACCACAAAACATTTGTTAAACATTAATAAAATATTTGATTAGTTTCATGCACAAATTGCTAATGATGTCATTACCATCACTACATCACTATATGGGTTAGGTTAAAATTGACTCTATAAAAAATTCAAGGATTGGTTTACGATTGATGGTTTGAGGAACTAAATAGTAAAGATCCAAAATTAGACTATGTTTGACTAGAGTGGTTTCCTAATTTGGGTTTCCACGTAAAAGTATCATTTTTCATTATGTGTTTCCTTATTATATGTATTTTTTCATTTATCATTTCCTAATAATGTCCCCATGTAGACATAAAATGAAATTACTTAAGAATAAAACAAATGCTAACTAATGGATTCAATAATAAGCCTTAGAGCTGGAACCCATGATTCTTGGTTATACATGTCTTCACTAATAATATTTTTTAATTCTTATTACGTTATTGTGATAAAAACAATCAAAATTATGAAAATTCCATATGCCCAAAATATGATCTTGTGTGGCGTGATGTACCCTAAAATACCAAAAATGTTAGAAGCATCTCATTCTCAAGTCATGCAATGGATAAATTAAAAACATTGATGGTCAATGAAGGGTATTGATCAAATTCTTAGAGAAGAATCTACTATTCCCCATATCCCCTTAAGTATTCTACTCCATTTTCTTCAACTACTCATTAATCTATATAGAAAGAACCCATCACCATCAATTTTATTCTAACAACATCAACCTTCTAACCATGCAATCATTGGGTGTATCTATATTTGATTTAAAGAGCACCATTATGAAGAGAAAATGGGAAGATGGATTTATTCCACATCATGTAGAGTTCTTCATTGGCTTGTGATTGGAAGTAGTAAATACAAACTCAAAACCATTCAATCACAGTCCATTTCTACCATGAAAAAATGCTCCACCAGATTTGGAGAGTTTCATTGATTCATGGTTAGTAAGGGTGAACACTATTATAGATCTCAACACACCATAGTTAATAAACCAACATACCACAATTCGTCAATGTAAATAAGCATTATGGAAGTGAATACTAAAATGGTTGTGGGATAGGAGCCTTAAATAATTCTATGACACCACATTTTAGAGATTAAATAAGTATTATGGAAAGATTACATTGCTACATGAAGCTCACATTTTTGATGATCAAAATTAATAGAGAACTAGCATATAAGACTATTCCTTTTTCTTCTTTACTAATATTAGAAGATGTAGAGTAAATAATAAGCATTGACATTTTTACATGTTTGAGATATCATATTTCAAAACCTTACCAAATTTTAACTTGGTTCAAAGTCCATGCAACATTGAGAAAAATAGTGGTTTTGAGTGCGTAGGAAAGGTAATTTGATAATTGAAAATTTGCAAAAGCAAATGCTACACCTTACCATGACTGTTTTAAAATAAAGCATTTATAGGAGTTATCAATACAACATGAAGTGTGTTTTTTCGTATCCAATGGAGGAGTCATGTATAGAGAAGCTATAAATATGAACAAAAATACATTTGCAAAGTCGTGTTGTATAGTTTTTGTTTAAATGTGCTTTAATTCTAATAAAAAATGGTTTGGAAAATAC
The DNA here is from genome assembly GCA_001517045.1 of Pseudotsuga menziesii. Classification (NCBI taxonomy): domain Eukaryota; kingdom Viridiplantae; phylum Streptophyta; class Pinopsida; order Pinales; family Pinaceae; genus Pseudotsuga; species Pseudotsuga menziesii. Next base: position 207,757 of record LPNX010393078.1, read on the forward strand.
CAGAGAAATTAGTTCTTTTGATGGTTCTCTTTTGGCATCGGAGCATGAAAATTTTAATTTGCATCTGAATATTAAAGTTGAATCTGGTGGTCAAATGGCTATTGCATCTCTAAAATATTAGATATTGAGGCAAACTTCCTGTGTATCAGAATTTATTGGTGATGTTTTCAAAAATAGATGCAACAAGTTCACATCATCCTTTTTTTCAGTTGTTTATGGATGAGATATGAAGTTTACATCCTAGATTGGTAATTTGAAGATAATGTCTCTCTGCAAGATAAGAATCACGATGCACTCAATGTGGAAGTATAATAGACCTCAATTTTGTAATAAATTCGGGTTCTATCTGTACAGCTAATTTTCTAGCATGATAAGTTTCCCGGTTATAAATATTTGATCCATCTTTGGCATAATTTTAAGTTATACCTTTTGTGTTGAGGGTTACTTGGAATAAGTTTCCGTGCTATAAATATTTTATCTTTAAAATTTAAATGTTATCCTTTCTATATTTGGAAGAGCATTTAGATCATATACCTATCATCAGGATGATCAACATAAAGCCTAGTAAGATAATACCGAAGATCACATTCTTCATGGTAACATTAAATATGTAGAAATCCTTTACATAATCACCTCTACTATGCTTATATATACTAGAGAAATTCAATGTACATTTGACAAATACTTACAAGATGTTGGGGTTAAAATTTGGAGGCACCTATTGCATTAAGATGCATTGAAATTTGTGTCAGTTTGGCAAGTCTCCTTCAATAGAAAAGGAATAGGGCCCATACCTGTGTTATTGAAGCTTTCAAATTCAGGCCACACCCTTTCAGCTAGAGTAGAAACACCAAACGTATAAAACAAATGGGATTTAAGCGATACCCCTTTTGCAAGAGGAACAACACCAAACATAGAAACAACCTGTATCTAGGTTAGCATGGAAGTTATGATATTCCATGATGATGGAACTCATTTAAATGGACCGAGAAAGCATCAACTCGGAATCCTTTCATTAAAAATTATTAAAAAACATTATCTAAGCTTTGGTGTGTTTTTCTTCATATTTTTAATATTCCCAACTAATTCTGAGCTAAATTTTGAACCTTAACTATTGTGTAATTCTGGTTGGTGACTTTTGTCAATGCTTATATATACTAGAGAAATTCAATGTACATTTGACAAATACTTACAAGATGTTGGGGTTAAAATTTGGAGGCACCTATTGCATTAAGATGCAGTGAAATTTGTGTCAGTTTGGCAAGTCTCCTTCAATAGACAAGGAATAGGGCCCATACCTGTGTTATTGAAGCTTTCAAATTCAGGCCACACCCTTTCAGCTAGAGTAGAAACACGAAATGTATAAAACAAATGGGATTTAAGCGATACCCCTTTTGCAAGAGGAACAACACCAAACATAGAAACAACCTGTATCTAGGTTAGCATGGAAGTTATGATATTCCATGATGATGGAACTCATTTAAATGGACTGAGAAAGCATCAACTCAGAATCCTTTCATTAAAAATTATTAAAAAAAATTATCTAAGCTTTGGTGTGTTTTTCTTCATATTTTTAATATTCCCAACTAATTCTGAGCTAAATTTTGAGCCTTAACTATTGTGTAATTCTGGTTGGTGACTTTTGTCAAACACTTTGTCAATGTCACTTGGAACTACTGTAACATTGCCATATTTACCTTCACAGTTTTTCTTTGGATACTTTTCCTATGGTACTCAATATTTGTTTCTTAGAATGTATATAAAAATAGTCACACCATGAAATAGAGCACAATGAAATTAGGAAGGCCTAAAATTTCTATCGGCTTCTATAGTCGTCTATAGTAGTCCACTAAGAAATATGGAAACAATGGTCCACTTTGTTTGGTATAGGAAGGATTAAAAGAAGTAGTTGACTGTGTTTTCCACTCAAATAAATAGTAATATTGTGTACTCAAACAAGAGGGAATACATTAACTATATGACCTTAAAACATTTATGTAGATTCCCTAAATCTCCTCTAAGATGACCACTCTTCTCTTAAGGATCTCTTATGATGTTGAAAGATGTGTTGGTTTCCATGTGTCAACCTTTAATTTAGGTTTCCCTCTTGAATAGGATATCCTTCCAAGAAAAATGATGAAGTACACTAGAAGGTCCCAAATCAATGGTTTTCGGTATATAAAAAAGCACTAAGATGTCTCCTAAAACATGGATGGTGCCTTCAAGTAAGGATAACAACACCCTTAAATAGATAATCTAACAAAAATATATGTTTAAGAACCACCACCTCCATGGGTGCACATTGAAGACCTCTTAGCAAGGAATTCCTATCTTCCTCAGAATATGTGATCCTCTAATACCATTAACAAAATTCTACAAGGGTGGCATGCCTCCCTTCGGATGCGTCTTCTGAGGGTGTTTCTAGAATGAATCCTCTTTCCATGGAGGGTGTTTCTACAATGGGTCTACTTTGATCATGGAAATTAGATCTAGGCTCTAGATGCTTCATGTTGAATAGGGCTAATGCATAAAACAACAGCCTTAACCTCCCATACATATGAAGCCTCAAATAAAGCATTCAATCCTTATATATCTTTATAAAAATAACATGACTTTGTCTTTGGGATGACTTTATTGTGCAAACTCTTAGAATGTTCTTCAAGCATGAATTCAGAAAAATTGATACCTAATTTACAGGCTTGCATATCATTCTCTACCTCCATCACAACATGCAAAATAAACACACCATAAAGTCTAGTATGCTTTCCAAATCCATAGAATGCCACTATTGGTACAATATCTAAAGAAAAACTATTGTTGATAGTTTCTTTAAGATATTCTTACATCTTTTCTATATCATTCAATTCTTTTACAATTGCGAATTGGAACTTTTATACTCCTTGAAAATAATCATACAAGAAATCTCTTCATACTTTTAGTTTCTCTCATAAAAGTTGTCGACCATTAAGATATAACATATCAAAATAAAAAAAATATAAATGTTTTTTATGTCAGTGACTATAATACCCTTGCATGCATGGCTGCTCAAAACCAAACACAACAACTTCACCAAAGGTAATTTTTGTCTCTCAACCAAAAACAACAACTTCACCTTCCATAACAAGTGATTTCATAGATAGTTTCTTGCATCTTCCATTAAATTCCATAATATCTTGAAATTTATTGTGTTACGATCAACATTCCAATTGTAAATCTCAACAAACCCATCTTACATGTAGTGGATTTGTGTACACTCTCCATCATATTTGTAATCACAACTAAATTTGAAGTCCTGTTATTTATCCAAAATATTATAAAATACTTTCATCGTAGGTTTGGCCAATATAGGAACAATAGGTAACCCGAGGTAAATGAACAAACTTTAGGCAACTTGAAAACACCCATATCAAGAAAAGCAACAAAATTCAAATATTTCATCATGTATTGGAAATATTGAGTATATTTGTTTCATTACCCTGTCATATTCTTCAAGTCAGGACCGAGTAACTAGAGGCGAGTCAAGATTCAAGGATGCAACTTAAACATTTGTTTCAACCAACCCTATACGCATTTCTTCCTAAAGGAGAGAAACTAGGTTTTCTGGTTAAAAGGTTGTTTCTATAAGTCTTGTTATTTTTCCTCTCATGGTAAGAATATTTCAATACAAGGGATAGGATAGATGCTTTTTATAAAATATTTTGAACTACAACTCACTCTCATCTAAATGACACCTATCATGGCCCCTAATACATGTTTATTTCACATTGATAGCACACTAATACTTGATAGCACACTCAACTGAATGTTACTATGAGTGGATGTTGGAGATAATTATCTTTCTATAAGGTATCAAATACCTCTTACTTCTCCTCTTATCCATTCATGATATTTTGATATGCATTAATGGTTAAATTTTATAGTTTCATTTCATTAATATACATAATCCAGCTATTGACTTGTTGACCATACTTCATTGAAATACAAGCGATATGGCTGGAATCTTTGTCAAAATAACAAGGCATATTTCTAACACCAACCCTTAATTTGAGGTACAAGGAGGGATACCCAGGCATGGAGGTTCAAAAAAATCCTTGTATGAGCTAAAGAAAGAACCATGTGCTCGGTGCTCACAAATTGAGGAGTACTTCTTGAATTTGGGTTCCCATATATTGAGGAGTAAAATTTACCCTATATTCAAGAATAAATATGCTCCAAAATAACATGTTAAAATACCTTCAACTAGGGTGCACACACACCAAGAATACAATTGTTTCCTATTTTAAAAAATAAATTCCATAGATAATAACCAACCAACTTCAAATCCTCACTAAAATTTCCCTGCATGCATGCCATATTTAGGTAAAGGAATATAGTGAAAATATTAATGAGGAAAGTCCACATATCATGGATGTTGTGGTATGAAAATTCAAAAATTTGTAGCACATTTTGACAAGGTGACCTAGGGGTATAAAAATAACATGAGGAAAAGCATTATAAAAATCAATTTGGATCTCTTTAAGAAAGTTTCACCCCTTAGGTTGTGGCAATTCAAGTCTACACACTTAACGTGAACCTAGAAAAGGATTCAAGAAGGGCGATTGGATTAGGACAAGAAAAGTAGGGAGGAAAACACTCGTGGAGAAGTGAGGAAACTTCTCAAATTGGTACGTGAGTGTTATTGTGTGTATATAAATAGTTGTCATGTATCCTCATAAGATGGAAATTTGCTAATTTCTCAAGCTTGAAATAAACCCTTCATCCTCCACCCAAATTGGAACTCAACAAAACCACCAAGATTGCACATTGGAAGCATTGCAATGTTTCTACACTTGCTAAATATAAACATTCCAAAAATAACAATACCACCTCATAAAAATTAGGAGTCCCAAAATATGGAGAAAACTACTATGGAAATACTTACTATAATAACACATCTAAAAATAGACATTGCTAAAGATAAGAATTGGTCCCTTATCACTTAAAATAGCGTCATTGAATTCATATTTGTGTAAGGAATCTAGATTTGTACTATGTATTGACATGCAAGCTCTATAGCCATAATTAATAAAAATAACAGTTTCATGAAACACCTTACATGTCATCGAACCAGGAATCATTGGAATGGTGAGTTGACAAGGACAAAGAATATGTAGCTAACTTTGACATGCGACCCTTGGAACTCTAGCTCCTAGAAAATAGAACTATTGAAAATAAAAAGTCCTCATAACTTGATGAAACTCATCATGTAGTAGGATTTGATCCATGTGAAACTCTAAACGTACCTATAGACAGACCAACATGATGAAATAAATGTAGAACTTTAACCCTACGATGATGCATGCAATTTCAGGGTTAACATGATTCATATTCACATTTGGTGTGTCCAACATTGTACATGCAATTAATAGGTTCCTTACTATATTTGGTTAATAATTGACCTGATATTTGCTTTGAAGTGAATTCATTCATCTAGTTGATGGTTGAGATGAGATAGATTCATTGGACTACTACAAATAATGTGCTTTTCTACTTGAAGGGAACATTTCATTATGGGTTGAGGTATGTTGGGGATGGAGAGTTGATTTTGCATAGGTTTGTGTATTTGAGTTAGGTTGGCGATGTTGATTCTAGGAAGAGCACTATAGGTTGTTTTAGCTTGAGGTTAGGTAAGATAACCTGGTTCAATAGGATGCAAGAAACATTTCCATTGATTTTAATAGAGGAAGAGTACATGGTAGCTTCTTTTGCTAATTCTGAGGCTATTTGGTTTGACAATTTGACAATAGAAATGACCGATCATATGTTGGAGATGATGGTTATGAATTGCAACAATCAAAGTTGAATTAAGATCTCTAAGAATTTTGTGTTTCATGATTGCTCCAAGCATATAGACATTCAGTAACATTTACTTAGGGATAGAGTTCATAATAGTGCAATAATCCTTGAGTATAATCCTTCATATTCACAGGTTGCAGACATTTTGACCAAGCCCTAGGCAATGTGGATGTTTAAGATGTTGGGGGGGAGTTTGGGCTTGGTGGATAATACCTTCCTCACAAAAAGTGTTAGATGTTATGTGGTTCTTTGGTAGTTGATTCTCTTTCCTCATGGCACAACAATTCCAATAGGTCCATTACCTCAAGAATTGTTCAGAGCTATTGATGGCACAACACTAGGTTATGTTGGGGGAAAGTTGTTGTTATTTAGTGGTGAGTTAGGACGGTGTCATTTAATACTTCTAAAGCTGATACCACACAAGGAATCACCATATATGGTCCTTTCTCAAGTTGCTTGGTACTTTAACAGACTTATAGTATTGTTTATTTAAGGTGGCTTCCTTAGGGAAGATGTTCATATTGCACCTAGATCTAAGCTTTAACTATTTTAACATTGTTATCACCTACAAAAATTTCCTAGAAACGATGGATAACCTCCATGATCACTAATTATGCACCCATATTTGTGTTTCAAGGTCTAAGATACACCCATACTTGTTAGACACAATGGCTCACCAAGAGGAGGGGGGTGAATTGGTGAGCTTGGACTTACTTCAATTTTAACTTATTCAAACTATAAGACTTAAGTATTGAATTAAAAATCATAGTCATCAATAGTCTATGGTTCAATAATCAACTCATTCATCAAATAAAACACATAATCATCAACTCATTGCATAAGAGACACATATATAATATTTGTAATATTTTGTATTTCAAACGGCTACTACTGTGAGGTAAATTAATACCTACTGAATTAGAAGAACCTACTTCTATCCAAGCCTCATGCATTAGAGAATATTTCAACTCAAAATGGGCCTCCTAAAATGAATTAATAAAATAATAGTTAAAATAATAAAATAATATTTATTAATTTTGGAGGAAGAAAAAAAAAACTACTTTTTGTTTGTATTTTTGACATATCTCCTCGTGTTTTTACTCAAATTTCGATCGGGAGAGCTCGTTGGATGCATAATTAAATTCCGCATCCAACGAGTACCCACTCAACATACTTTTGATGGACCCAACTACCCCAAAAACAAGAAATACCTAAAAAAATGGAATGATGACATCATCATTTCATTTTTTCAGGTATTTCTTGTTTTTGGGATAGTGGGGTCCATAAAAAGTATGCCGAGTGGGTACTCGTTGGATGCGGAATTAAATTCCGCATCCAACGAGCTCTCCCGATCGAAATTTGAGTAAAAACAAGGGGAGATATGT
>LPNX010393078.1:215058-226937 GCA_001517045.1 Pseudotsuga menziesii
AGCAAAAAAAGTAATTTTTTTTTATGATACCTATCCCCAAATTTATATTAAAAAAGCGTTTAAGACCTATACGGTATTTCAAATTTAAAGCAATTTCATTGGCTAACACATGATGACATGGAATTTGAATAAAAGTTAAAATGCCCATTTTGAGTTGAAATTTCCTCTAATGCTTGGTATTTTATTAGATCCTACTAAGAAAATATGTACAAGACCCAACTTGTAAATAAATACAAATTACATCCTTGTCACATTACACCACATACATCATCACGTAATCAATCCCATCATTACACCACTGCTCATCCTTCTCATATCAGTGTTCTTCCTATAGGTTCATCTTCATTCATTCAACATGTCATAATCAAGTCTTCAAATATGTCCATGCTCATCATCCAAATTCAAACCTTTCATGAATCAGTCACCATTTATCATTGTCATGCATGTCTTACATTCACCAACTCTGTCATGTCAAAATGTTGTAGGTGTCATTGTCATCAAGCTCATGTTACTTTAAAGTCAAATAAATTTTTGTCACTACTAACACTTTCCCGTCGGTTGTCATGTTGTCATCATCAAGTCAACCTCTGTCACCACTGCTCTTGTTTTCAGTACATCATGTCATTATGTTTATCATCAACCTATCCATTATCTTGTCATCGTGTAACCAGTCATCTCAATGTCCTCAAAGTATGCTCACAAGATGTTTGTCAAAAATAGACTGCGTATATGCTGAGGATGAACCCTACATCATGTCAAAACCATGACCATGTAAGCAACCTCGAATTCCTTCAAGATTTGTATTTCACATAAATAATGTTTCTTGCAATGATAAGGCGATTAAGATCACGTTTGGCAGTCTTCATACATTTTCACACCTTCTATTCAGATTCCCTATTGAATACTGTATATTTGCAGCCCAGATTTAAGAGATGAGAGGGTCTTCGAGATAGTCTTTATTTACACCAATGACTCCATCACATCTTCCTCGAATTTCATATTTTGGAGAGTCTTCAAGATGATTTTTTCCTGTACATAGAGTCTCTTCAAGATAGAATTTTCAACTGAGGAAGCCCAAAAATTTAGAGAGGATATTTACTATATGCAGCTATGTTGCAACCTCTGCCACTGTACATCGAAATTCTGAGCACAAGAAAAAATTCCAAAAGCTGAGCTAAATCATCCTCCTCTACTGCGGCTCTATTGTTGCTTTATATTAGTCTGAATTCCCTCAGTCACACCCAAAATTCAGAGCTCTTTTCACCGACAAAATTTCGCTTAAATTAAGGAGGTCGTTTGCTGGTTATAAATATTGATTTTTCCATGATTTTTCACTGAGTTGACCTGTCATTTTTTTGTATTTTTAATTTTAAATTAGTATTTTATTTTGGAGCCGACTTGATGTGTATTTTTCTTTTTTAATTTTTCTTTTCTAATTTTTCTTTTCATTTAATTATATTAGCTTGATCTCACCTAGCATTTTGATCAAATTAATATTGATTAAAAAATATCCATTTAGTAAGGAGGTAGGGTTGCTTTTAGGGCCATTTTCCTTAGCCATGTCAAAGGCTTCTTGAAGCACACAACTTCGCCAAGAATTTCAGTATGGGATTCTTCTGGAATTCATAAGTGACGTACATGGCTTCAAATGTAATGTCTTTAAACATTCATCAATGTGTGCAATATCCAAATACCCAAAAGAAAAAAATAGTCATCAAACATGCCATGTCATCTATATCAATAACCTTTCCTTGTCATCAATTCCCTCAAATTCCATGTCATCATACTTTCTTGTCATGTTATCTCCAAATGACCACAATATGAGTCATTTGTCTCATTAGGTGTCCTAATGCCCACATAAAAATACCTTTGTGTCACCAATTTGACCTTTGTCATTAATGTATTATCATCAATGAAAACACCATATTCATCAATACTTACCTTAAATTGAAAGCTAGGGTTGTTGCATGGGTACACATTGCTTCTATAGGACTATGTAACGCCTAAAACTGCTTATAGGACTGATTTTCATGCCCCTTGAACTTACTTCTTACTGATTAAAAACCACATAGAGTGTTGTTTTATGGTGGCTTTAGAGTCAAATATGCCCAAAATTGCATTTTGAGGACTGAAATGTATCACATACATGCTTAGGATTGATATCTAGGGTCTTAAATGAACCTAAAAGATGCCCAAAAGAGAGATTGAGGCTATTTAAGGGATAAGAAGTGCTTGGAACTAATTTTGTTGAGTTATGTTGGTAATTACACTAAACATTTATCAAAAACCAACCAGAGCTTAAAATATTGGTTCCTTTGTTGTTGTTCATACTCAAAACTGAATTTAAACCCTCATTTCCATTGTTCTTCCTTTGGAAAACCATCAATAATTAATGCTTGATTCACAGAAATGTCCCAGATCTAAAATGATATCTACTCTACTACTCAAGTGGATAATGTAGTCCTTGATCATACCCAAAAATATCCAGAATTTCTTAAAGTATGCAAGGTATTTCTCTCTTGGGGGCATGGTAGATGCAAAATTGAACTGTTGAAAAAAATTGCAAATTAAATTCTTCCTTTATTAATTTATTTTTTAAGCAAAATGTAAAACTAAAATATAAATTTTAGACTCTCAGACCTCTTTTAAAAACTTTTACGACAAAAAAATGGGAATATTTGACTCGCTTCATACTTTTAACATACTTGGACGGTTGATTGTTGGACTGAGATAGTGAAAATAGCCTGCAAAATAAATCAATGCCCATAATTACAATGACACCGATAAAAAATAATTCTAGCTTCAATTTGGGTTGTAGCCTCCTCAATGACATACCAAACCCATGATAAAAAGTCCAAGAAGACTACCCGACAAGCTCTAAACCCTTCGTTGTTCATACTACAATTCTGCTCCAAATGCTCACAACTTCTCAATGAACATGGTGTGGGGAAAATAGAGGGTGGGGGGAATCTCCTTCAATGCATGAGTTAAGGTTTAGTGTCTCATGGTTTTAGTAATTTTTTTTTATAAAAAATGGTCATTTTCCTCCCACATGTGTGCCCCTATTGGAGTACCCACATCAAATCAGTTGAGTTATGTTGGGCTCATCTGGTTTGACCGGTTTAGTACTGAATTGTCCTTGACTCAACCTATTCACTACCAAACCAGTCATCCAAGCCAGTTTATTGAACAAATCATTAACTCAGGGAGTCAACTTGGTCAAATTGGTTGAGTTTGAGTTCGAGTCCAAGTGTACTAGTTTTTAAAACACTGCCACCAATCCCTTCAAAAGGACCTAACATATTAATATTCATTTTAAATAGCTGAGAATTCATAGTAAGGCATTAAATTTGATGGTAAAAGGATGATCGAAGGCTAGGGCCCCAAACTCTCTAAATTAAGACAAAATAAAAATCAACATCTGGGTAGAGCTTCTTAATAAATTATTCATCTAAGAATGAAACCCTCTATAACACCACAACCATCTTAATAAAAGGATTGCATCCAAATCCAACAATAGAGAACACTTTTTTTGCTGAATTGGGAATGCCCTTCGCATGGGGATCATAATTATTATATACTTGATGACCAAAACCGGTAATTTTTCTCTCCCTATCATTTTACACCCTCAACAAACTATGAAATGTTGTCAACTATGCCAATTTCATTAAGTGTTCTAAGAAGAACCACATTTTCCCATCAATGTAAAGGACCATATAATGCACCAATTCCCCGAGTTTCCCTAGTTTTCCTAGTAAGAGAAATATATACATCAAAACCACTGGAAGCAAGGTGTCGGCTGGTAGTTGTTGAATAGTTCATTTCATGCTCTACACAAAAGATGAAAAGTGCATCAATGGGTCTTACTAGTTGAGGATTATGTTTATGTGATATTTCATCCAGTGAGTCCAACATATATAGAAAAATATCTGGATAACAAAGGTTACCAGAAGGAAAGACATGCGGCCTCTCTTCCATTCTCAAGGAAAATGTTCTTTTCAACTAATTCCTCAATTGGATAACCTCGATATCATAAGATTCCTTCATTTCCATATATGTGTGAAATTGATGAATGGACATGAGTAGTTTTCAAGTATCCTAGATCATAAAGCTTCAATCCTTTGTCATCCTTACCTACGATTAAGTTTACCTCAAAGGTTTCCACATGAAATCCCACAATCCTAGACAATACTACCTATACAATATAATCACCATTCTTTCACCCTTAGGTCTACCCAGATTGACGAGAAGTGCCTCTTACTACTGTCTGGTTCATGAAAGAACTATCATGACTGAGGTGTATCAAACCCATTGTGCACAAACTCTGTTTTTCAATGAAAAAAAGTCTTATGTATTAACTACAAAGGATCAACATTATTTACTAATTCTACTCATACTTCGAATTTTCCTCAAGTATGATTTCTATTTTGAGAATAATTACTACAAGAAAACTAGCCAGGTAGTCCACTATGTAAGAATAGGACAGGATTTGACTTCAAAATTTGACCATAACTGCATATGAGGATCTTTTACTACTGATTTAGGCCTAAAGTACACCAAGACTTAGAATTTAGGTGTTTTTTACGGTTTCTACATTTCTCAAGGACACTTTTATTCTACTATTTTAAGGCTTTCATATACATAGATGGTGGCTTATAAGCATTGATGTGCTGGTTCTATCATAGGTCAACCTAGAAAATATCCAAGTGATCTCCCATGCAATAGGGGGTAATACGGTCTATAATTTCAAGGTGTAAATTTTGAAGTGCCTTTAACCTGTCACACTCTCTAAGATAAGCTTAGTTATACTTACAAATACTAAATCACATCTCAATCAATAAATCAATCAATAAATAAAGTACATCAACCACCTATCCTAGCTGGAAATCCCCACTCATCTTTCGAAGTTTAGGGAATCACACCTAATATCCTTTCATAGGTAAAAGTTCATATTTCAGGTAATGGAGGTACAATATCTTCCATAATTGTGGATTATTATTAATTTCCATGCACATGGAGCAGTATTAATTTCCATGTTCCATGAGAAAGCCATATTTTCCATAGTTGCGCAGTAGTATTAATTTCCATATTCTATGTAATCACCAATTTTTCTTTTGGTATTTTCTAAAGAAACTTTCCTTGAGGAATTTTTCCACTGTATATTCTCCCTTGATACTATTACTTTAGACTATTAAAATCAACTAAGACTATTAAGACATTTTAAAAGCAACAAGTGGGAACTAATGGATTTCAATTATCAGCAATGTAAATTACTGATTTCTCCAAGAAGCAAGTTTAGAGTCAAAGATGGGGAAGGTAATCAATTGTCCAAAGAGTCCTTAAATATATCAGAAGAGTCCTAATATATAAACCTATAACATTTCCCTCCATACTTCTCATTCTCATCACATTGCTTATTTTCCATGTGGATAAAAAATCTTCAATCACCAAGGAATTTCGGAAGGCTATGGCATTTGCTGAGATTCCAACCACGTACCTCCAAAACTATAAGCCGATATCCTCAATTCCTACCAATGTATTCAATATTAAAAACAAGCAAAAGAACAAAGTTCATGAGATAGTGGAAGAATTGCGATTAGAACTATTTTGGAATTGGGATCGATACGTATTCCTTATTAGAGAATATCATACCTCCATGGATTTATATAGGTTGAAGATATTATTCACTACTTAGCTTATATTCTGATTTTTTTATCCCTATAGTTTTGGTGAGGGAAAACATAACAAGTGGTATTTTAGTGATGCTCCGAAAATTTCCTTTAAATTATTCAACAAAATTGGTAATAGATTGTGTGTAGACCCACCATTGATTGACAATTTGAGCTCAAAATTTGGAGTTGGGGCCCAAGGGTAAGAAGTAGAGTGTGGGTCACATGTGTAATAAATAGACAGGAACCACATAAATTTGAATTATTTATCAATTCTTGATAAGGATGCATACATCAAAGACGATAGAGGGTGTAGGGCCTCTTAACTCCCTATTTTCATGGCGGTTTTCTTAGGTTTTCACGAATACTTTATGGTTGATTTCTGGGTTTTGGGTAGATCTGGTCAAGTCTGAAGTATGGCTCTACCTTATGTCAACTATAAAATCAATTCTGAGTGCAAGGAAGCCTTGAACACTAGTAAATGAGTAGACCTAGGCTAGTCCATGAACTTTCCAATCATGAATAAAGAAAAATGGACCCCATTGTGCGAAATGAGAATCATTATGGGTGCATTTGCAACAACGAGGTTTATATCCTAGGATAAACTAATTCTAAGGAATTATGGGCACAAGTAGCACAATCTAGGCATGTTTAGGTCTTTAAATATCCCTAATAAACAAGTGGTCTTAATATTGGATCTGAAATGACACCTTTTCTTGAGGGAGAAACCATCCAAGCAAAGAAACAACTCATATTTTGGCAGTAAATAAAAAAATATGTTAAATTGTTACAAACAACTTAGTTTTTGTATGAAGAGTATGAGTGACTAGGGGGGTTTGTAACTTGATTTATGCTTGATTACACTTGTAAAGGATAAATAAGGTTCAACAATTTTAGACTTTCCTCTTATTTGTGTACATTACAAAGAATATATGTTGGAATCACTAAGGCCATTCATCCCTACTTCTAACTTAGGCTCACAGATTGGCATAGTTTCTATTTGAGGGTTTAACATAATGGTAAATTTTGGTATATGTTGAAGAAGGATTCTAAATCCCTAATACTTTTAATTTTTCTCCTTCTTCTAGCATTTTGATCAGGGATAGTACCCTTTATTGGATCATGATCAAGGAAATGTTTTAAAAAGGTTGTTTTTCACTCAAATCAAGGTTCTATTTAGTGGTCTAGATCTACAATCTAATAGGATTGTTATCAATTAAATCTCAAAATTGATATATGAAATAGTGGTAAAAATATTGTATTTCGACCACAACCTTTTGGGAACTTTACACTCAACTTTACAATTTAGAAAAATGATTAACTTCAAGTTTTTAAGCTACAGGTCCATGTTATTTTGGAATTCCTCGTAAAATCTGGGCGATCACTATGTTTTCTTGTATACTTATTTTAGATCATAGAGTCTCTTTCTCCCTTAGTAATCTATAGCCATCAATCAAGAATGAGTATGATTGAGGGTCTACAAATATAGTCATTTGATTGAACGAAATAGTACTTTATTTTGATTCCTAAAGAGCACATCCATGTATGCTTTTATCTTTTTCATTAATCCTATTCATTATATACATGTAACAAAGGTAAAAGGTGAAAGCAAAATTTGATCCTAATTACATGAAGATTATCTCTCATCTAACTATTATGATAGAAAAATTTGGCTTGATTATATGTCATTGATAACAATCACTATTCCATCTTAAATGATACAATCACTATTGCATGTATGTATGCCCATAATTCCTATGCAATATATGCATATGGTAAACGTCTAAGTTTTTCATTTTGATGATTGTTCCTAATGAATTGTTGAAGTTTATGTTGTGGTAAATCCATTGCATTACAACCTTGGACTAATTAGTAGTGATAACTCTATTGGAAACACATTTGATTTCGTACAAACAAATTTACTCAAGAACGTGTCACCCAAATTCATCTACAAAATTATAATGATCCATTTATAAAAACCATTGTACCAAGTATTGACTACCAAAATATTAAATTAAATAGGGTGGAAAACAATAATGAGTCCGGTTGGGAAGAAATAAGTATGGGATACAACTGAGAACAACTATTTTTCCAAAGAATCCCTTGATACCATCTTGGCATGCCCCTCCTGATTTCAAAAATTATGAGGAAGACAATGTAGTAGGAAAAATTATACCACTAATATTAGTCAATATTGTAGGCCTTTTGGGCCATTGATGAATCATTTATTCTACTTGATCTTCAAACATAATATCATATATATAGAAACAACTTCCGTCCATGAGATAGATGTATGGTGACTTGGTTTATGGAGGAAGATAAGTGTCATTTTTAACACAGATAGAGACACATTTAATTATAATATAATGAATAACTTTACGAGGCACATATTTCATTCATGCCCACATGAAATTCATTCATGCACTCATGGAATTCACAAGGACCATACCTATCATGGTATGGGAGCATGACAAGTACTTTAGAGTTGGTGTCTCACTTTTGTTGGCCTATAAGCTCATCGAGGTTTTTTTGTAAGAACTTGTGTCCACATAGTATTGTTGGCCTTCTTTCCCTGAAATATAAACAAATAAAGGAGAGAGTATTTCCACTTAAAATATCATTTCTATAATTTTCTTTGTACTTAGATTATTTGACGATGTTGCTAGGGTTTTCTCATGAACCCTATTAGGATATATGAATTCTAGAGAAGATGTCTTTATTGGAGCTTGATCCTTGTCAGACTCTAGGTTTTACTCTTGTGACAAAGACATTGATGATGATCATTCATCTCTCTCTCTCTCTCTCTCTCTCTCTCTCTCTCTCTCTCTCTCATATTATTATTTACCTAGTCTTTCTTGTCTTGGAGCATAAGGGTTTCTTGGATATTCCCTATGTTAAGGTTTCTACCCTAGGAAGGTAAGAAAATTTAGGGTTTGGTGATAAAAACTAAGTTCAATTTGTGGAGAAGAAGAGAAGAGGACCCCTTGCCTTGGATAATTTGTTGAATAGAATGGTGTATATTGGATCTTCTTGGTTGAGCTAAGGTTTGATGATTTACTTGGATAATTGGAGTTTTTGTGCTAACTTTGAGAAAAAGGATTTGGTATGTACTTCTACTTTATATTGATCTTATATATAAATTTTCATGTTGTCCATATATTGTGAAATTTTCAGATTTGAAATTCAGTTATATATGTTCTTTATGCATTGTTATTTACAAATGTTTTGTCTTGTTGATTGGACATTAAGTAAAAGGCCATTTTTTTTTTTGTATTGAAAGCTAATGAAGAATACAAGGGACTGATTTTTATATTATTATATTGATCTTTATAATTGTTGTAAAGGTACATTTTTATATCTAGTTATTCATTGATAAGTTTCCTTGGAAGGGGATTAAACATATCTCATTGTTTGGTATCTTCTCCCCTTGACTTGTCATGGAGTGTGGGGATATTGAAAATAAATTATTGTTATATTTCCATTGTTGTTTTATACTTTAATTCTTAGTAGTCCTAATGTTAATAATTAAAAATAGAAGATCCAAGAAACCTTCTAGAAAGAAGGTTGAATTTTTCATTGCATTAATTTCATCACAACACAAAATTTCAACATGGTATTAGAGCTTGGTTTCGTTGAAATCACTCTTAAGTAATTATGGAGTTTGTATTTCAGCCAAAATTTAGTTGGGTTAGGTACTTGACCTAGTTGAGGTCATTGGGTGAGAAACCATAGATTGATTAGAAAAAGATTTGTGCCTTGAAATAAGTTTTTCCTACTTCATATACAGCTAATTTTTTGTGCACTTCAGAATTTTTCATTATGTGTAAGGTGACTCTTGGTCTTAGAGAGCTGATGGTTTGGACAGAGCTTCTAACTTTGTTCTGTGTAACCTAAAGATTTAGATTTTCATAGAGGAGAGGAATATTTAGGAGTATGTTAAGAAGGAAATTCTAGAACCCACTGATATAGCATAGTTGACCACTCATATATATAAGATAACCAAGGTGAAGAGAATCATTATTGATTCTATGAAGGAATCTTTCATCCCATTCATATTAGATAATGAAGAACTTTGCGAGGCACCTTTTTCGTTACTTGATCAATTCGATATCTACTAATTTCACATTGTGGGAATTTGTTTTATGATTCATATTGTCCATAATATATAATATGATGATTAGGACATGCATCAATAGCTTGATAGTCCATTCCAATTTATTTCATAATAAAAAATACATCTTGACATGTGCGTGGTAAATTATTTGATGGTGGTAATAGAAATTCACCCAATAGTCTGCAACATCGACAAAAAAATGAAATGTAAACAATATAAATCATAAGTATTTCTTATCCCTAATTTATGAATTAATTAAAACTAAAAATAGAGGAAAATATTGAACTTTTCAATATGCCAAGTGAATATGCAATTAATACATTACATACCTTAGGATGTATGTGAAACAAGTGTTTGACAAACCATTTAAAACTTTCAATTTCACCAACAACAATATAGTAGATAGAAGAATTTTTGTTGAGACTTCATAAATAGTTTCTTGGGACTTCTTGAGTAGAGGAACATCATGAATATGTTTTCCTCATCCAATGGAGAAAATGTGTCTTGGATCAATCTATTTATCTCATCTTCATCATTTGTATCAATAACATCATCTTCGTCCATAGGATCATTAAGAACTTCATCTTCAATATTATGATATCCATGTTCATCACATTGTAAATTAGTATTTCTACTATAATTATGTGGGAAATAGCTCTCTGTCGGTCGACATTTAGGGGGAATTGTATTTATAATTACAAACAATGTAATGATAGTAGTGTATAATATACAACACATAAATTTTAAATGATAAAACATTTTGTGAATAAATGATCAGTACTATTACAAGAAGTAGATTGTCTAATGAATAACATCTTACCAATGGACGGTATTCAAACCCCCCTTCAGCATTTCCCTTCTCCTTACAACATTTCTCAGCACTTTTTCTTAGAATTCTTTTCGTTCGTAAACCCATGTAATCATTGCAAGGACAATAACATTTTACATCGCCTTTCACCTCCAATGCTGCCATAAACTCAACATATTTCTTTGGTATTCCAATAGCATATAAGAACCA
The DNA here is from genome assembly GCA_001517045.1 of Pseudotsuga menziesii. Taxonomy (NCBI): domain Eukaryota; kingdom Viridiplantae; phylum Streptophyta; class Pinopsida; order Pinales; family Pinaceae; genus Pseudotsuga; species Pseudotsuga menziesii. Next base: position 225,860 of record LPNX010393078.1, read on the forward strand.
AACAAACTCAATCAATGTATAAGTAAATTAAATAGAGTATACATACACACACACACACACACACGCACACACACACACATATAAGGAACCATAAAATTAAAGGATGTGACATGAAAAGCGACAAATATAATTAGTAAATCCAAGTTGAATTTACTTCAACATGTTACATGTCACAAACAATACCCCTCCTTTCCAAATTATTAAGGAATAAGTTAGTATGGGGGTCTATTCTTACCACCAACCACTATATTTTTTATATTTAGTGATAAAATTGAACCACCCCCCCCAACGGTTATGTTCTCCCAAGTTAGAAACCATGATTTCTCACAAGCACATGGGTTCACAATCCTTAAAAAAAGATTCACATAGGATATACCGCATGCTAGTTTACCCATCTAGAAATAAGAAACTAAACAAATAAAACATTTCAAAAGCAATGATATTGTTTCCCTAATTAGTTCATCTTCATCTTTTTTTAATCAAAAAATTATTAAGAGACAAATCCAAATGACATTATATTTACTCATTTGAAAAATATTAGTTCATTAACCAAGGAGAAAAAGAATTTAAAAATACTAACATGGAAACCAAAGGAGATCACCCAAAAATTCGATGTGTTAAACCAGTACAAGACTCTTGCAATTACAGATCAAACAATAAGCAAAAAAATTGTTGCAACTATAGAAAAACATTTGATGAAATATTTCTTAAGAACATGTATTTGTAGATTGATGATCATGGTGGTTACAACGAAAATGTAGAATGAACAAATTTCAACAATAAGAAAAATTCAATGACCGTTACTGTGATGATTGTTGATTTGCAAATGTTTAGAGGTCAGTCGCTAGAGAGATGAATGTGTGTCTTTGTCATAATATAGATGAAAATAATTCGCTATAGCGACAAACAGTCATGTATGTCACAATAGCAACGATGATTGGGGGTTAGAAGAATTTTTGTTCAAAATATTTATCAATTTATCCATGAAAATAACCATTTTAATTTATTCATGGAAATATTTTGTGGAAACTTTGAGCCATATGTACTAGTTCCCTATCCCTATCCCTCCCCCTTCCCC
>LPNX010393078.1:234675-253461 GCA_001517045.1 Pseudotsuga menziesii
CTCTCCCTCCTCCTCCCCATTCCACTCTCTACGTATCACTACCTCCCTATTCCTCTCCCCCTTTTTCTTCCTATCCACCTCCCCCTTTTTCTTCCCCGTTTGTATCCCTCTCACCATATTTCTCTCGTCATGACCCTCCATCGTCTCTCTCTCCCCTCCCCCTTTCCCCTTTCTCCTTTCTCCTTTCTCCTCTCCCCTCCCACTCTCTCTCCCCCCACACACTCTCCCAACACATGACTAACCCACTAAGGCATACCTTCCTACATTTCATGGCCAACCCAACTTAACTCCCTCATAATACTCGCTATACATGCATGCTGAGGTAATTTGGAATAGAGAGGGACCCTATAATCAATAACCCATATCCCTCTTAACTTAGGTAGGTAATTCCATAACTACGACTGAAATATAAATTGTAATATAAATTCATAATACTTTGTAATATATATATATGACTTCAAATTAATTATTAAATAGTTATTCAACATATAAATATAGAATACATTTAGAATTTAAAATCTTTAATATTTTAATTTATTAAACTATACTAAGTAACATAATAACATTGAAAAACAATAAAAATGAAAAAGAAAAAAAAACAGAAAGAATCCTACGATAGGGCCTTCAAATGGGACAAAGAGTCGCTTTCCATCACAAAAACAATATTGTATATACATTTAAGAGTATGAGTTTTTCTTTTTTTCAAATCATAAATAATAAAAGAACTAATAAATCTAAAATAAATGTGAAAACTTTGTTTAAATGTTCACTAATGTCACAAAAATAACAATAGAGTTATTCAGACGCTTCTTGAATGAGATTAAAAAATAAATATGTAGAAACAAAATTACCAATAAAATAAATATTAAAATTTAAATAAATATAAATATATTAAAATATATACATCCAATTTTAAAATTGATAAGAATATCCTATTTTTGAAAAATGATTAAAACTCACATAATTTCTTTTATATATATATATATATATAACAACTATCGCCACATTCATTTTAAATAATTTAAACTTTGTCAAAAAATAATATAAACAACTTTCATTTTAGTTTAATACTTTTTTATTTTATTGTTTTTATCCCAACTTTAAAGCTACGTTTTCTTTTCGTACCAAGATATTGTGAGAATCTTTGGAGAAAAACGTTACTCAAATCAACATTCTGTCTAGATATATGTAAACATTTCCGAATTATATACAGACATCATTTTGAAAATATCTTGACCGTAACACTTTCGGTTTTTTGAATTTGTCTTCGACTAGAGTCAGTCTCTGTGCAATAACTAAATAAACTATGATAAACTGTCCTTCGATCCGACACAAACTCACCTAAAAACTAAAAACATATTGATCAAATTTGTAGATCAACTGGACATTTCAGACATACGATTCTAAAGAGAGAAACAGTTTGGCGGGAAGGGTTGAGTTACAATAACTATTAGAATGGATTACATGATCTATAATGACTGAGGATTACCTGATATATAATTACTGTATAGACATGCCAGGTATCCTTAGTCCCTCTAAAATCCATAACACCCACACCCAATATTGTGACGTTGCATTTTATGTTAAACTGAAAAGGAAAAAAGCAAGAAGCCTTATGTTTTAATAATATTTGAGTGTAGGGGAAATAATATTTACCTAGAAATACAATTTGTATTAGCCTTTCCTTTTACAGAGCCCAATGTCTGAACCACTGCTCCTTTCTCCTCTCTTCACAAGCTTTCTACAATGCACATAAATACATTAAAGATGAAGATGCAAACAACACGAACATATGATTCTAATAAAGCATGTATATGTCCTCCATCGCTCCTTGGTTTTCCCCCATTGCACATTATCCACAGCTTTAGGGTTTAACCAAGACACATATGATATCTTATCTCCTCGATGAAACCAGATAACAAGCAGTAAATAGGAAAAAGAAAACAACGTATGGAAAAAAAAATCACAGATTACAAAACAAAACATAAATAGGTGCAACTCCACTCACCTTATGATCTGACACATTCTTCTTGTGACAAAGAAGATTAAGAATTTGCATCCAATTTTCACCATCCACCATGTCCTGTTGAATGCCCATCTCGGCAGAAGTGCCTCCACCCAATCCTTTCATCTCCTTGAAGACATTGGCTCATCTCAAGCTTGAATTACTGATATGGGAGTCCATGCCGATAAGAAAGGAGAGCCCGAGACCACCTCTTCTCTACTTTCAAGCCCGACTGCACAATAAATCAAGAAACAAGGTAGGGTTTCAAGCCATCGAGATCTCTCTAGCTCGATCCTACTTCCTTTTTGAAGTTCTAAAAAAAACCAGACCAACCTGTGTATGGGAAAGGGCAGTACATAAACCTGCAAATACCCAATCCCATAAGCATATTTTGCAGGCATCCGGGCAAGAGCAGCCCGTAAATCTGCAAATACCAATCCCATAACCATATTTTGCAGGCATCCCATTTCCAGTGTCAGGCAATGAACGACGCTTTAGAAAATAGAATGCCCATCTTGTCGCGCTCGAGTCGAGTTTCTAGCAATGAGACCACTGCTTTACTTTCCCTTTGTCTGTCATCACATTCAATCATACATTGAACCTGACCTGTTTTATGTTCTCAACGGCTTTGCCCGGCTGCGCTTTCTTAAGGCACCCTTCCCAATACGATGTATATAGCCGTTGAGTCATCTTTTTCATGTCCCGAAATATTCCTTTTCTAATGTCTTGAAGATTTGTTTTTTAACTTTATAGCAGTGTTTTTTACAAGCTTCATATTATAAATAAATAAATAAAACTGAGCTGGCCATAGCGTATCTGAAGGAAAAGTGGGCCATATAGAATTATCGTTTTTAACCCTTCAGACACGATTTGATTTATCTTTTTAAATGTGACAGAGGCCCAACAATACAATAAAAATTGCCTTTTTATTTAAATTTCATATCTCTTAAAATATAATTTGGTCATCTAGGGCTTATGTTTATTTAAGTGGGGTTAAACCTTTAAAGTGTAAGTGTAAAAGAGAAGCATAAGCAAAATTTTATTTTTAGATATGGTTCATTTAATTATAGTGATGGGTTATGTATTTATTTTAGTGAAAATTATTAATGGATATAATTGTATATAGAGTTTATTTAATTAAAAAGGAACAAATATTATTGATAGAATTTTAATTTACATAATTGTAAATGAAATTATATCTACACATAAACTAAATTTATTAATGAATCGAATTTAATATAAAAGTTTGTAACTTAAAACAACAATTTATAAATAACATTAGACAATCTATGAAACCACCTAACCACATTGTGGATATTAGAAAGAAAAAAATCATATTTTCATAACCAAAATATATTTACAAACTGCATACATTCAAACCTAGTTGTACTCCCATGGTCACTTTCATTAATCAAAGAGTAGTTAATTGTAGCAACTATATTGTTTCCCAACATTTGAACATCCCTGCAAGTCAGTGATCAAGCTACCATTACCGTTGCATCCTCTGATAAATAGCTCTTCAACCAATGCACATCTTCAATTTTGGCGGTTCTCATGTGTGGAAAATTCTAAGTGTTCACACCTATATTACTAGAAACATGATGATGGTTCAAGTTTTGGGAACAAAGTAGTGTATATATGGCGATGAGATGAAGATTAACAATTTCTATGGTATCCCCTATTTCTAGATTCAGATGGAGATTAACATTTTCTAAGGTATCTCCTATTTCTAGAATCGTAATCCATTTCTCATTAAATGAATCAATTATTAGAATAATTATTAAAAATTATTTTCAATTTGTATGAGAAATAACATTTCTTATTGTTTCGAGAACCATTTTTGTTTCTGGGTCTTTTTTCTAGGAATTTGTGCGTTGGTGTCCATGTTTTACAATACATAAATGGCACACTCGTAGATACAAAATTCAATGTTGTTGAACGTTGTAGAGAAAATCCTAGAGCATATCATATGTTTCTTTTATTGAATTTCAAATAACTAATTTACCTTCTAGTTCTATGTCTAATTGAAGATAATAATTCCTAATTGAAGAAACACAACCAAAGTCCTAAAATATTACCAATTTGCAAACAATTTATGTTAATTTTTAATATGGTATATATTTTTTCATATATTATATTTCCTCCATCACCTCTAAGTTGTAGCACATTGTAAAATTTTGTTATTATAACATATAATAATATTCATAGCTCTCCATTTTATAAAGGGTCAACAAAACATCTAGATATTTGCATAATGCATAAGTGGGATTGATTGGTTTTATGGCTTATGTGTGAAGGTTTACAAATACATGGATTAGCATTAAAAATTATAACCATAGACGTTATAAATAAGTTAATAAGTTAATGCAATTTAGGAACTGCTGAGTGATGTCCATTGCATTTAAAATTTGTTGGTTACCAAGGAACCCAAACTAATCGGAGGAGATGACTTCAACAATCCTTATGTCTTCTATATTTTTTCCATGAGATTTCAGTTGATTTATCATACCAATGACTCTAGTGTAAAATAATTTAACTCACTCTATATCTTTCATTAAGAGAGATTCAAATTTTCTGATGAGAATCTGCAATCTAGAAGTCTTTACCTTGTCCAAGCCTTGCTAGGCGGTGTCCAATGTATCCCATGCATCCTTAGTTGTATTTATTGTTTCTACTCTTATGAGTATGATTTCACGCATTTCTTGATGTATATAGAACAAAGACGTTCCATATTTCTTTCTCTACTATGTGAGGGAATTCTTCTCATCTTATGTGAGAATATTATATGTCGTCTGATCTACTAGTTATGTATAGCCATTTTGGACTATCTCCCACTCATCTTGAACTCTAAACAAAGCCTTCATTGTTAAATACCAATACTCATAATTCTTTCCTAAAAATATTGTAGTTTGTAAACTTGACATGTGTGTACCACAAGTGGAAGCCATATATTTCAAACAAGGTTTCTTTCCTAAACCTGTGCTGATACTAGATCTTGGGATAAACAATGATGCATAGTGAAGAGTATCGAGCGAGGCACTTGTGCATGGATGATGGAGAGAGAGAGAGAAGTTGTGACCATCAACTATGAAACACGAACTTTTCTTTTATTTCCTACTTCTAAAGCTATGACACACTACCTTTGGGAAACCACACCTTTTACTTCAATGGGTTAGCTTCGATCGTAATGTTTGGGAGAATATTTTATTATGATAGGATATAATGTGATTGACTCGTGTGTGATAGACCAGCATGCAACATGATTCTGAGTGACAGAATTTTGTTTGATAGAAAAGCGTGTGACATACTTCACTTTTTGTGAGCAAACCTTTTATGGAATTTTGTCTCGATACACTTCTTGATTGACAAACACCTACTTGACTTCTCTTTGACAGACAAGTATGCGACATACTATTGGTTGTGACCAAATTCCACTTCAAATGGATCACACTCAGTAAGACTTTATAAAAGGACATTTATTTAACTTATAATATGAAAACAAAAATTTCACCATTCTGTAACATGATATGAACCTCAATACAACTCTATTGCGAGAAAATCACAATAGCATGTAACAAGAAATATTAAGTAATACTTTTGTCAAGCACTCTGAGGTTAAGAACTAGATCACTGTCATGAACAACAAAAGTAAACATCATTCACACAACTAATTCTAGAGAATATGTGAATCATAAATAATACATGCAATCAAACATAAAATATGGCTTTATATATTGTCTCGATATAACAAGCGAACTACAACCACACTTACAAACTTGGAAATCTACAAGGATGTTTCACCATTTTGCAAAGCTTCGACTCTTAACACATTCCAGGACACATGAGCTTGAGCTCTCGAAATATTCGTAGAGTTTTTCTTCTTCTCCTTTCTCCCTCACACTCCTCTTTTTTGTCTCATCTCCATCACACTAATTTACAATCTTCTTCTACATATATAGATACTAAAGTTGCTTCTCTTGCAAGCTACCAACTAACATTAAATACTGTAATTAATTTCTACCTAAAATCTTGAATTCAGATATACAATTTGGCTTCTTAAATATGGAGAGACGTGAACTCCTCAACCTGATAGATAGACTAACAAAAAATGTAATTCTATGGACTCTAACTGAGACGACAAAGATGTGAAGGAGATTTGCGAGTATTTAATCTTTCCAATAATATGTAGAATCAAATGTTACTAGTTCATTGTTTTATCTTCTTCTTTCAGCTTTGATTTAGTCATGTTCCTTCATTAAACTGCACATTTTCCATGCCCTTCAACATTTCCTTCAAAAAACACTATGCACATGTTTAGTTAATACTACAATATCTTCAAATTGTATCTTGCACATGCATACTTGCATTCTTTATCTTTTTTTTATAAAACATAAACCAAGGATGTATGAAAAAAACATTCAGATTCAGATATCAGAAATTTGCACTCTACCAACTTCACTGTCACCCTGCTAATCTTTTTTTTCTTCTTTCTTGCCATTGTCCTATGGGAAAGTGTGATAAGCATAACTGCAAAAAATTCATAAGTTGAAGAACAATACTTAATTTCACATTATGATAAATATATGGTTATAATTAGTATTGACTTATAATGTTTTCTCTAACACATAGATGAATAAAACTCATGTTGATTTTATCCCTTCTCCATTCATTCGCTAGTAATGGAGTATATATTCCATGCTTTAAACAATTTCTTTTTTTACTTTATTATGTTTTTATTTTCTTGAATAAAGCCTCCTCTTAGTGAAGAAAAGAAAAAAAATGTTGCAAGAATTTAGTTTATGCATTTTTCACCAGTACCAAGTATTATTCTTTCCATATTATTTGTCTTATGTGCCTTTCACCTATGAACATAGTTAACCTTTCCTTTAAAATATTCTAAAACAAAACTCTAAAGATGATAAGATAATTAAGCAAATACATCTATATGGATTTTTCTTTAGTTTGTCCATGCCATCATTAAAAAAATTTATTTCAATTTCACATTTAGTCTTACAATTATCTACTAATTATTTTCCATTGGTACATTAAAAACATCGATGTTGCAAACTCTAGGTCTCTTTCAAAAATCAATCATATCCAATGTGCAATACAAGTTACTACATCTTGCAACTTCAAAGAAAACGAACAACAACAACAACAATCATTCACTTGGATGATAATGGTAATCACTTATGCACTAAAAAACTAAAAAAACAACCTCCATTTTATCTCATGCTTTAACATAGAGTGTTTTTTTAATATAGACAAGATACATGGGTTCTATAGTCATAATGCATGTTATTGTAGATATTGCACCTTACCTAAGCATTCGATATTTATAAAACAACTTGTAATTGTATCTGGTTTATTTTATTTCTATGCCATTCTTGCAAGTCTATATGTATTTTTCCAATGTATTTTGACTAGCAAACAAAACTTTCTATTTAAAAAAATTGCTATATATTTTTTTTCTCATTTTCACTCTCTTTGAACAAATACCAATTTGCTCAAATAACGCATCTTCCATTTCTTACATTTTTTTTATGATTCTTCAATTCACCAAGTTGCAAATTATGGTTCTAAAGGATTCCTAGTTTCCTTTCCCTATTCTGGAAACAAATACTTTTTTATATGATGCTTAGCTTCCCCTCATCTTACTTAAAAATAATATTCTTGTATTAGCTATAAATAATGTCTTTAACAGCTATAAATGGTTATTGAATTGTTTCATATTTATTAAATGGTTATTCTTTCATCGTTGAAGTCTCTTTTCCTTTTCTCCTAGAACAATACCAACATTAAAAAAAAAAACCACCTTCTTCAATTATAGATTAAGCATGTGTTTAGAAAAATTGCATTATTTTTTCATTCCAAAATATTTTCCTATAAATATACCTGACCTTAATCTTGTTTTGGTATTTATTCTTTCCATTCACCAATTCTACAGTGAACATAGTTCACCAACACTTTTTAATGTTTAAAATTTAGTCATGCTTTCATATTCTTTAAATAATCTAATGATGTCAAACCTATTAGATACTTCAACAATTGCACTTGTTGCCGCATTTCCTTTCCACTGGTCTATTTCAAAAAGCATTGCTTAGAACCAACACAACTGCAACCCACAACACTATAATATTGAGGACATTTCCACCTCGTGTCTCTTGTTTAATTGATCATATAAGCATATGCTCACTTTTTTTTCCAATAAGAAGGAAATAATTCTATTCCTAATAATATAAAATGGTGATATAATCAGTCCTGATCGACTGGATGGACCAGACCAGACCAGTCTATTTACTGCTGGGCTCATACTAATTATCTTCGGATTTCTTAAAGGGATTACAAAATTTTCAAGAATCCAAAGCCAAAACAAACCAAAAACATTCCTCAATAGTGAGGGCATACTAGAAAACCTTCCATTCAGAGCCAAACAGACAACTTATCCAACCAGAAGCCTGATGATAGGCTAATAGACCCTTTCCATCGATACTTTCCTACCCAATGCCAATTACAACATAAAAAAAACCATGTTGTTCTCATTTTCAATAAGACTGAGACAACCATGTCTATCCCATTTACAACATAACAAAAAGGAAATAAAACTAAGCTGAACCAAAACCCGACCTAGAAAAAAGCACTGAAACCCAAAGAAACTACACCGCCCAGTAGCCACAACAAAATCCAAACAAATACACTCCTTACTGAGGAGGGGGTTCATTGGTGGCTGATGAATGAGGAGTGATTGTAGGTTCCATGGGACTGGTAAGCACATCCACAACAATCTGATCCAACAGTCAGAAAACTGCCGCACTCTCCTGTTGTCCCCTTTTGATGAGACTCAAGGCCTCCTGAATGTCTCAGGCCAATAGAATCCTCATGGTCCATAAAGCATTGAATACCAGAGGGAATCCCTGGTGAGTCTCATATTCATAGAGAAAATCTAGCTCCTTCAACACAATGTAGGTTTCAATAGTCATAGGGGTATCAGCCAAATATTGGTCATTAGAGTTGAAAGGGAGTGGATGAGTCTCATATTCATTATGGGGAAGATTATCTGATGTACTTGGCGTCAACCTACGAGTCTCATCCCCTCAACCACTACCCCTCTGGATGCCATGGACTCTCCACTGTCAAGACATGATATCATTATACAGGACCTTGCTATGAACAGAAATTGGAAGAATCCAAACTAGATGGATGCCTCTGCAAACCCCCCATGCTGTATTTATAGCCCTAATAGGCTTGATATGGAGGACTCCCATCATTCCCTGAACTGGAAACAGTGGAAAACTCTTTCCCTTCACCCTGGAAACCTTCCTTAATTTCCATTCAATGTACTTTGCCATGTTTTTCATAGTATGTGAAAGATCATCATCCTGCTCATGCATTGATGTCCGTTTGATACGGAGATCTCGGAAGTTCTCCATCCTTGCAGTAACGAATGTGGAAATCATAACCAAGAGCCCATAGGGCCACCTCCTCTTAATCACTTCGCACAGACCAACCATCAAATTGAACCTTCTACTTAATAGGTTATGTCCTTTCATCACAAAAATTCTATTTTCCAAACATGTCTTTTGCAATAGCCACCTGCTTTGTACCACAACCACATGTCTATGCATAGGGCTCATTATCCCCATATGGTCATGGGGAGATATCGCAACCTTACAGATCTATCACAGGGATGACAAAGGGCCTATTAGTGGGAGAGGATATAATGAGTGATGAGGTCTGCAGTGGAAAGGTCCAACAGTTGTCCCCCAATTGTTTTTGGATGATCTGTATCTCGCGGTTACCTTCTTCAATCATACCTTCCAGATCCGACTGCACCATTTTTTTGCATTGATCCCATATGAGGCTTTTTCTATTATTTTCACGCTCTTCTTCATGGAAAGAGTTACAATAAACCACTCCTTAATTTTCCAAATCATCTTTCAACTTATTTCCCAATGTTCTAACATGGGAGAATTGGATGGCTAAGGGACCTACAAGAATCCTTTTGAGGTCTGAGAGATGACCTTCACATCTACAATTCTTCGAAACCTGGGAGGTTTTGGTGTCATGTTGAAGCCTACTGGCAATGCTAATAATAACCTGAGAGTCTCCTTCCAATAGAAATGGGGTATTCTTCTTATGCAGGGCCCAAGAAATACCATTAATAAGGCTCTCCAGTTCCTCCATATTATTAGTATTGTTTCCAATGGATCGCTAGAGTATGCGAAGAATGTTTCCTGCATAATTCCTTAAAGTGGCTCTAAAGCCTGCTGGACCAGGATTACCTTTAGCTACTCTGTCAAAATTGAGTTTGAAGGATGTTGCAAGTGGACGAAGCCAAGAGTTCATGTTGTTCACGGTTTCCGACAATGCTCTGGACCTCACATTGTTAACAGGTAATTCAAAAATCCCTAGTTCATAAAGAATAATTCATTCATTCTCCTCTGCTTTGAAGTTTTCTTGTGACCAATGAATTAACATTATCGTTTATTTTAGGTGAGATTCAATTAGGGTCCATATTTCCCCCACTCTTCTAGGTTTGTTTTCAAAAATTCATAGATTGCAGGTTTTCCATAGTTCCCAGATAGTAAACCTCGGAAGGAGCTCCCATAGCCTGTTTACAATCTTATTTTTGAAAACCTTCTTGGGCCATTCTGTAATGGTTAAGTCTGGCCTTCCTCTGTGTCTATGGTTTTTCTTGAAAATACCCACTCCTTTTTCCCATATGGCATCTGCCACCAAGAACTCATCTAGAAGATGATTGATGGATTCGTTATTTTCCTCACACATGCAGCATATTGAAGGTCCACTGATTTCCCTCGTATGGATGTTATCCCAGGTTAGAATGAGTCTCTTTAGCATAAGCCAGCTAAAAGATGCCACCTTTGGCCACAAGTGTCCTCTCCAATTTTTTCCCATTTGGCCTCCTTTTCCAGATTGAAGGATTATGTCACTAGAGCTAAGGCTTCTTTAGAATTGAAATTTCCTGTGTTGGAGTACCCCCCTATAAGTTTGTCTGCTCTATCTTTCTTGGGAACCTTTCTGGAATAGAGATATGAAAATAACTCATCCACATTCTACCGTGGAGCATGAGATTGCCACCATTTTTTCTCTTTCCAGGACCGGAAGAGTCAGTCCTTATCATTAAGATCCCAAAATTCTACCATCGTTTTCAAAGGGTGGTTCTTAATATAGGAGATGAGGATAGGTGAGTCTTCCATACTTGTTATTCCTCGTTCTTGGTTCTAAGAATCACTAGCAAACCTAGCCATCCTGCCATCTTGAACTTCCCAGAAGCTGTGCTTCTGGACAATCCCCCTATTTTCCTGGACCAAATTCCAAATGATAGATCCTGGGATGTTTTCGCTGAAACGGACTTGGGACTGTTTAGGCGAGAGTGGGGCATATTTCAAGTCCCATATTTTGGCCCATTGTTCATCTTCATAATTGATCCATCTCCACTAAATTTTAGCACTCATTATCTTGTTGTTATCAAGAGGATCGTGGATCCCTAGGCCCCCAACTACCTTAGGAGTACATATTGTATTCCAGTCCACCGGTGGCCACTTCCTATGCCCTTTCATTCCCCCCCGAAAGGAAATTACATTGGATTTTTCTAATTTGTTTGATAACTGACTTCGGGGTGGCCAACACCGAGAAGAGATATATAGGAATTGCTTGAAGAACTTATTTGACTAGGGTGAGTCTACTCAGAAAATTGAGATCTCTAAAGGTCCATAAGCTAAGCTTATGTTTGATTTTATCCATCATTTATTTCCAGGAAATTTTTATAATAGTGGATTTAGGTAAAGGTGCTCCCAAGTATTGAGATAGAAGCTTTCCCTCCAAAAACTCCAGTATTTAGAGAATTTTCCTTTTGGTAATTTTCGGAGTATTGAAAAAATAGGTCTTGGATTTGTCCTTATTAATCTCTAAGCTGCTTGCTTCCATGAAGGTATTCAGGTTTTCTTTGATACCCTGAGCCTCCTGAACCGAGGAAGGGCCCATGAGCATATTATCATCCACAAACTATTGGTGGATTTGAGGTTCCATCCCTGCAGTTAGGGATAATCCTCGAATCTTGTTCTCAAATCTTCTACTTTTGAGTAGTATTCCAAGTTCTTCAGCCACGGTGATGAATAGAAAGGGGGATAGGGGATCCCCTTCCCTTATTCCTCTAGAGGCATTGAAAGGGGACGAGGGAGAACCATTGTCCAAGATCTAGAAGAAGGAAGACAAAACCAAATTCATGACCCAATTAGTCCACTACTCTGAAAAGCGAAAATCCCTGAGAATTCCTACCAAAAAATTCCAATTTAGCTTATCATAAGCTTTTGATAGATCCAGTTTTAAGACCATACCTAGATTTTTTGTGGTTTTTAGCGAATGCATCATTTTGTGGACAAGGATAATGCCATCCAGAATCTTCCTTCCTTCCACAAACCCTTCCTGTTCAGGGGAGATGATTAGAGGAAGCAAGGTGCGAAGACGGTTAGCGATGACCTTGGAGATGATTTTATACATTACAGGAAATTTGAGGTCTAAAATGGGCCTACTAAGGAAAATGATAAAAAAATAGTTAAAATAAAAAAATAGTTATTAATTTTGGAGGAAGAATGAAAAAAAACACTTTTTTTGTTCGCATTTTCGACATATCTCCCTGTGTTTTTAATCAAATTGCGAGCAGGAGAACTCATTGGATGGATAATTTAATTCCACATCCAACGAGTACCCACACTGCATACTTTTGATGGACCCCACTACCCCAAAAACAAGAAATGCCTGAAAAAACATGATGATGACATCATCATCACAATTTTTTCAGGCATTTCTTATTTTTGGGGTAGCAGGGTCTATCAAAATTATGTAGTGTGGGTACTCCTTGAATGTGGAATTAAATTTGACATCCAACAAGCTCTCCTACATGAAATTTTAGTAAAAACACAAGGAGATATGTCAAAAATACGAACAAAGAAGTAGTTTTGTTTTATGACAAATATGTCAATTCAACCATTATGGTTGACTCATTTTATTGAAATTCTCTTGGTTCTTGAATTCCAACTCAAAAAATTTATTGTTGGCCTGTTTTCTTATAAGGCCCATTTTAGACCCCAAATTTCCTCTAGTGGATGGAATTACATAGAGCAATCTGTTTGAGTTTCCATGGGTCCTCGGTTCCATTTTATTTGGGGATGGGCATTCAGAATGTGGAGTTAAGAGTTCTTAAAAAAAATTCGGTCCTCCTAGAATATTCCACTAGAGAAAATACTTCCTCCTTTAGCCATTCCCAACAATTATGGAAAAAGTTCGTTGTGACGCCATCCGGTCCAGGGACTTTATCCTTCACTATTTGCTTGATAGAGGACTCAACTTCCTCCATCTCAATGGGTTTCCACAACATGTGATTATGATCATCCAACATGATCTTAGGAGTGTGCCTAAACACCTCCCTCTGGGATTCTTCTCTGTCTCTTTCTGTCTCCTTCATCATATTAGAAAAATAAGAGTTCAACATGCTTTCTAGCTCATTAGAGGAAATTTCAACTCAAAATGGGCCTTTTAAATTTGATTCAAATTCAATGTCATCATGTGTTAGCCAATGAAATTGATTTAAATTTGAAATACCGTATAGGTCTTAAACACTTTTTTAATATAAATTTGGGGATAGCTATCATAAAAAAACTTCTTTTTTTGTTTGTCTTTTTGACATATCTCCCCATGTTTTTATTCAAATTTCGATTGCAAGAGCTCGTTGGATGCGGAATTTAATTCTACATCCAACAATTACCCACACAGCATACTTTTGATGGACCCTGCTACACCAAAAACAAGAAATACCTGAAAAAATGTGATAATGATGTCATCATCACATTTTTCAGTTATTTCTTATTTTTGGGGTAGCGAGGTCCATCAAAAGTATGCCGAGTGATTACTCGTTGGATGTGGAATTGAATTC
Source organism: Pseudotsuga menziesii (assembly GCA_001517045.1). Lineage (NCBI taxonomy): Eukaryota > Viridiplantae > Streptophyta > Pinopsida > Pinales > Pinaceae > Pseudotsuga > Pseudotsuga menziesii. The sequence goes on from LPNX010393078.1 coordinate 248,634, forward strand.
CACATCCAACGAGCTCTCCCAATTTAAATTTGAGTAAAAACATGGGGATATATGTCGAAAATACAAACAAAAAAGTAGTTTTTTTTTCTTCCTCCAAAATTAATAAATATTATTTTATTATTTTAACTATTATTTTATTAATTCTTTTTAGGAGGCCCATTTTGAGTTGAAATTTACTCTAATGCTTCTTGGGTTTCGGCTATGCCTCGCTCCTCCTTCTTTAATTTGGAAAGTATACTCCCTTGATGGTGTTGAATGGCTACTTTGTGGAAGAAGCTAGTATTGCGTTCTCCCTCTTGGAGCCATTTGACCCTGGATTTTTGGTTCCAATAGACTTCCTCTTGTTGTTCTTGTCAGCTAAATTCCTGGATCAGACTCTTTTCTTGAATTCATAACTCCTCTAAGAACCCCATGCTCATCCCTTGAACTTGGTTCACTTGCATCTTGCATTCTAGAGCTTGTTTTGCTTGGAAAATATTGCCAAAGGACTCCTTGTTCCATTTTTTAATGTTGTATTTTATAAGTTTGAGTTTCTATTGTAATTGGTACATCTAAGTACCTCTGATGGGTGGAAGAACCTCCCACCATTCCTGGATTTTCTCGTGGAATTCCATCTGGAGGCGCCAAAACTTTTCAAAATTGAAGGGTTTACAAGGGTTTACCCCCATGTTTTCCCATTCAACACTGATTGGCTAAAGGTTAGAGCCTGCAGCAGGGACTACCAACGCTTTTTAATCTCCCCCTGCCATCACGATGGATTCAAATATTAAAAATAGATCAATCCGACATGTTATCCCTCTCTCTCCAGCTTATTTGTTATTCCACGTAAAAATACCGTTAGAGGTTCTTACATCTATCAGGTCAAGGATTTCTATTATATCATTGAAGTAAACACTTACAACATTTAGGTTCTGTATACACCCTTTTTTCTCTTCAAGAGTCCCGATCAGGTTGAAATCTCCACCAAGGATCCATGGTTTGTCTTCGAAAGTCTTTTTGATAAAATTAAACGAGTCTAGGAAGGACAGTTTCTGCTCAACCTTAGGAGGACTGTAGATATTGGTAAAAAATCCTCTGATTCTGGTACCTAAGATGTGGAAATTAGTAGATAGAAAAATTCTTGTTGCTACGAAACCTGATAGGTTCGCCTCCCAAGGGTTCCGCAAGATTCCAATCCCTCCAGCTACCCCTTTGGAATCGATCGCTACTATCTCACATCCCTTCTAGAATTTCCCTATAATACCTTTTAAATATTCTTGTGAGCATTTGGTTTCTTACAAAAATATGACTCCAAATTTTTCTTTTCCAATCCTTCTTGCGAGAAAATGTATTTTCATAGCACTATTACAGCCTCTAATATTCCACGGTGTGATCCAGCTTGGGAACTTATTGGGTTGCAAGATATAGGGAAGCATCTATGGTTAGATACTGCCCTGAAGCTACTAGTTTCACCCCTATAGCTTTGATTCTTTGAACATTGTTGGTTCTTCCCTACTTTTCTATTTTCATTTTCTTTTTTCCATCCGGTTCTTTGAGGGATTCTACTGTTACTCACAAGAAATTCATATTTTTTTGCTGGATTATCATTTTCTCTAGTAAGGAAACTTGTTGGGGAGGGATCTAAGATGGGATCTTATCTGAACATGCAGCTTCAAGTTTGTCCAGATCAATATCTCCTATCTCCATATCTTCAGTCTCTGGCTCCATTACCTCTGTGGATTCCTTTGCTGTCTCATGTTGCATCTTTTGGGGCTGGTCCTGCTTATTTAGATTTAAGTCCAGCTCCTTCTCTTGGTTGTCTTTAGTCTAGCTGGTTTATTGGATTTATTTATTACTTTCCTTGTCATCTTGGAGGATCTCAAACATGTTCTGCATTTGAACCCTTTTGTTGATATCCAGGCCCGCAATATTTCTTGCTTGTCTTTTCTTGGTTTGGGTTTCGATGAAACCTTCAACATCTTGATTTTCCTGGTCTTTCTTGCCTCATGCCCTTTTATTTTGTGCGTGGTCTTAGAATAGATGTCCATGCTCATGGCATCTTCTAGACCTGAGTGGAATGTGTTCATAGTCTATAGCTTGAAACCACTCCTCATCTTCCCAAGATAACTCAATCCCATCTAGTAGATCCTTAGAAATGTTGAGGTAGATGTAGATTCGGGCATATGAGATATATTTCTACTGTCATGTTTGCTCTGAGACCTTGACAAAGTTTCCCAGGGTATTTCCAATATCCATCAAAATTTCTTCCTTTCAATACTCCGTTGGGAGAGAGTACATTTTGATCCAAAATGGGGAAATCATGAGGCTTTATTTATCAAGGTTAAATATTTATTTTGAGTTCCGTAAGAAGAGTCCCACCGAATTGTCAAAGTAGGGACCATTTTAAAAGATTCGTGTTCTATTTTCTTTGTTAAAAAATATTATTGTGAAGAATAATTTTTCCCCTAGCTGAAGGTCGAATTTCCCTTGGTGTTTCCACGTGGTATTAATCCACCATAACGGGGTATTTTCTATGGCCATATACCAACAAACTTACATATGAGGGCTCGATCTTTCATATACTAAATGTCTTCACTTACTCTTTCTAATTTGATTTGGAGATTTGGAACTGTCTTGGATTTTGAGATGCATTGTCATGTCCTTCTTGACTCTAATTTCGTTGTCTCCTCTTTCTTGAGCACACTTGTACCTTACCCATCTTTATACGCCTTAGGAAAAATTTCTAATCCTTTCCCTTTCTCTATTTCCATGTCTTGGATCAGAATGGGAATCTTAGGGCCATCCTCTAAGGGTGCGCTCCTCCCAAGGTCCCTCCCCCCACGAGGAGGAGCAGGAACCATCTTGGGCTGACCCAACCGATCTACAAAGCCACACTACCACTACTAGTACATCATAATTCCTTCCACCTCCTAGAGCTCCTTGCTACTCCACCACCATTCTCTTTCTTTGTTTCCCATAAGCATATGTTCACTTGGTGCATATTCTAGTATGTATTTCTTTAATACCTTATTCCAATAAGAACCAAAAATTTTCTTAGGAAATTCTAAAAGACTTCAAAAAATGTCTAGATTGCATTTAAATTATTGTTTGGTTTTTGGAGAAGTCGTCGTGAGATTTGATATTTTTTTTTCTACTTCATTTCAAATGAAAAAGTTTTCTAAGTGGGTCTATTCATTTTCTTGATCATATTATAGATATAGGGTATTCTTATTACATCAATATAAATTATTGATAAGCCCTTACTCAACATGGATTATAGCGATCACTTGGTCGCCCTTTTCCATTGAATTTATTTTCTTTTAATTTTAAGCTAATGTTCACTAAGGTTTTTGAAATTTTAGATATTAAAGTTATTTTTCTAAAAATTAAAAAAAACTAGAATTTTTGCAAATTTGATAACTTACTTTTCTAATTGGTGTAGTACAAAGATTTGACTATTTTTCCCTTCTATGAAAAATAATTATAAAATTATAAAAGTAATAAAAATTGAAAGAAAAACCTAAACATGACACATAAATGCCATTCCTTAATGATATGATATGATATGATATATCATCATATGCCATTTAATTTTTAATAGCATAGAAAATTGTGGCTTCTACGGAAACAAAAAATGATAATATGAATAATATAAATGCATATCAAGAGTAGTATTATCCTCTTCCATCTTTTAACTAATACAAATTTCTATATGTCAAACTTGTGTATGCATGCCTACTATATCTAGATGCAACATTCATGATAATGAAAGAAAATATTGGTTCAGTCCCACATCTAAAGCAAGAAACCAAGATATCGTATGTAAGTAAGTGACATACTAGCTAGTTCTAAAAAATCAAATTGCAAAGATAATTAAGGAAATGACACTCCTTGATATATCCTAAATGCAATATTCACTCTAGACGACCAATCCAACAAAGTTTTATTGTAAGTCCTTCCATATAACACTCGATCCAGACGATCGTTGTCCATAATGGTTTGCTGCAATGAGGGTTTTCAATTTGTATCTGAGGGAAAGATGTGGATGTAGAATCCAAAAACATTAAAAATATGAGGATGTATTATTTGTGCCATGGATTTTAGCTCAAAGTTCCATTTTCTGAAGCTCTTCAGCAATCCAAAATAATTAAAAAATCATCGGCATCAAATAATGGACAATATTAATCTAATCACAACTTGGGAAGATTGAAGGTGATACCACTACTTCTTAATCAAACCTACAAATAAGTTCTAGAAAATATTTCCACCACCAACTTCCTTATCCAATTCTCTGAGCCTCCTCTCGGCTCTATACTTCTCCAGCTCAATCGTTTATTCAATGGAAGGATTTCCCATAAAAATTTTGGATTATTTAAAAACATTCCAATTTGTTTCTTGGTGACAATTATTCTCCTCCTAGCATCTATTACTCTCTTCCATACCCACTTCCTAAGTCTTTATTTTTTCTTTACCACCATTTTTCTCCTTGACACTAGTAGTTGTTGAACTATAGTATTCATCTGCTTCTGACATGAATGTGATTTTTATGTGAGAAATTTAATTTGGTAGAAATTTATCTTACACTCCTATCCAAGATCGTAAATAAGGGCATGGTTGAAGAAGATTCTGATAGTATAGCTTCCACATCAACACTTTGAACTATGTCTTTGCATAACAATTCTAGCAAGAAGTTGTGGAAGGCTCTAGCAAGTTCTTTTCTATTGAAAAAATGAAACATGGAACACTACAAAAAAATACCCTATTAGGGGAAGTTTTGTCTTGCGGCGATTTTTCTAACCTTCCCCCCCCCCCAAGTTTTTTTAGGTCTTTGGGGGTGTTTCTTAAAACC
>LPNX010393078.1:253937-280829 GCA_001517045.1 Pseudotsuga menziesii
GTTTTTAAACCCCCCGCCCCCCAAAATTCTAGCAAGAATTTTAGGGGGGGATGGAAAGACCCCCTAAAGTTTTACCTGATGGTTTTTAAAGGTAGCAGTATAATTCAAATCTTATATGTATTATAATATATAATAGGATCGTTAAAAGAACAACCAAACATAGAAATAATAGACACAATATTTTGACCTTGGAAACCACAAGGGATAAAAAACAACAACATTGTGATAGAGACCTTAGTTCAAGGTACAACATACATCCAAATACAGATTAACCACATATAGAAGAAGAGAAACCCCTGGAACAAAGGAGAAACTCCTCCAAATATAGGGAACTTCGGAAAAAACTTCTTCTAGCTAGTAGTGAACTTCTTCCTTGAGTGGAGTGAACTTGGTCAGGTAAAAATGAGTGAGGCACCACTCTGAACACTAACTGTCACAGAGAAAATAAGAACATATCCTTACTGCAAGTTGTAACAGTTTTCCTAGTGACGATCAGGTACATCAAGTATTCTCTCAAGTTCCTGCACAGTGGGATCCACCAAATATGAATAAAAAAACAATATCACTTATATTTGTTACCATCACTGTAGAAATGTACTTATAGTCTATCATGTTAAATATGCTCAAGATCTCAACTGTATTCATCCCTTAAAGGAGGAATATCTCATTAGTTCTCAGCCACACCTCCAATACCAATAATTGGTATAATGGTCCAAGATCCTCATCTTGGACTCAGGGATAAATTCCTCTACACCTGTCAATACTTATATCTATATCCTTAGAAGTAGATTGAGTAGTTGATCATGTCCTTCAGGACTAAAATGCTCTACCCATTTCTAGAGCCTTCCATGACTCCAACTAGATGACACCTGCTTCTCGTGATCATCAATAGAATGAACAATTATAGCAAAGAGATCATCATTCATTGGAGACTCTTCCTAACCATAAAGTTCCATATGAGATCCTCTGGAGCTTTAGGTCATTTGTCTACATATGACTGAATGTACTATATCCACATCTATTTCATATTAGTGTTGTTCACTTTATCACATAATCCATGCTCCTAGAAGCTTTCAGCTTTTCAGCATCCTTCTCTCTCTTGACCACTGAATATCAACAAGATCTATAAACAAACAAACTATATAGAATATTATTGTTGTTAACATTCTATATAGTCTATAAGGTTTACGGTTAAGTGAATTAGAAAAATATAAGTCATAAGATTACCCACCAAATAGTCTATAAGGTTTACGGTTAAGTCAATTAGAACAATATAAGTCATAACATTACCCACCAAATAATTGGTTTTTACAACCCATCATTGACAAATGTTGTTATTGGTTTTTGCGACCCATCATTGACAAATTATTTGCTTTTTTCAACCCATCATTGACATTGACAAATGTTATTATTTTTTCCAAAAGGGTAGGGGCGTGACAGGTCATCCCGGGCTCTGAGCTGGTGAGATTCTCGTGGAGTCCAAACACCCAGATCCCCCTCATACCCTTTGCACTACACGTTGATTAACATTGATAAGGATGGGCTTTATAAACAATAAATAAATCAATATCTTTATCAATGTGGGACAAATCCAAAACAACGAATTAATATGCACCATTCATTCCAGATCTGACGATTTTGCTGCATATTTTATTTCATTGATCCCCCTCATTCCTGCATCGATCACCCGTTCATTTCATTGATCTCCCTAGAATGTAATGAATATCGATGGTTCAATTTGGTTTTCATCATATCAATTGGTGAAAAAACATGCCCATTTTGGTGTCTTTACCATTTGACAAATATATTTGCATTGAAGTTCAGAGGAGAGCTGCATGGAAAATTTACAAGAATTAGAGATGGTCAAGTATATGACCATAATTCCAATTGTGAAGAAGAATCAGAATTCCATTGGAAGTCATTGGAAAAGTAATTTGAAACCTACTCTTCTTCTTAATTTAATAAATAGTGATATGTTATGATTCATTTGGATATTTTGTGACCAAATTGTAATTTGACATAAACCATGTTGTGTATGGATATTTAAGAAACCATTTATTGAGCTGGGTTATGCCCTCCATTCTTGATGGCAGGAACTATTTGGAAAAAAATTGTCTATTCCAAAAATTGATATGGAAAGTATTTCAGATAGGGAGGGTGAGGAAGATTCCTAGTCCGCCTGTTGAGGTCTAGAGGAATCAAAAAAACAAATTTCAAGCTAATATATTCAACCCAAGTAAACCTTTTCTTCAAAAAGGAATTCAAAGATACAAAAATTTCCAAAGAATGAAGCATTAAATCGCATTTCTCAACATTCCAACAACAATATTTTATTTTCTAACCCTATTGAAAAATTTCATTAAATTACAAGTTGACATGATTTATTAATAGTTCATGAAAATTTACTTTAGTTTATGACTCTTCTAGAGGGAATTTATCTATGAAAACACAAAGCATATATGCAAACCAAATTTAAATAATTGTTCTCTACTCTAACAAGCTGGGTATCCTGCCAATGTCTTCCACATATTGAGAGAAAATTATTCTCCCAATGCCATACCATGTGAGTCATAAAAGTAGAAAAAAGATATTAATTTTTTTTATTAATGATGTGATGAGTCACAGAAATTTTCATGTGACGCATGATTTACATCACGTTGACTTAGATTTGGTCAATATGCGGCTCGAGGAGTATAGAGAAGCTTCTTTGAAATAGCTCACATTGACATAAAAAGGTTGTGGGAAATATTTTTTTTTGTAAGATAGCACTATAGGATCCTTTCATTACCTATATTAAGAAAAAAATACAAGAATTATGTTTCTTTTCTTCCCTATGGATAACCGTACGATCCCATAGTAAACAAAATATCTATCTGTATGCCTGCTCTGAGGGGAAGCCGGGCTGTAAAAGAGTGTTTCAGGGTTTTCAGTGCTTGCTTAGGGTTTAATGGGCTTATGGTCACTATGGTAACATTTAATGGTTATGGGGATTAGGGGTTAGGGGATTTGGGTTTATGGGGTTTATAATAAGTTATGGTTTATCATTTTCATATCCATCATCATCATCATCCTCGTCGTTGTCATCATCATTGTCATTATTTTCATCATCATTTGTGGATTTAATATGCCTTTGTCTGTAGCTATACCCATAAAGATAAGTAAGTCCTTAATATTGTCCATATTGTTACACCCATTTCCATGCTATCGAGTAAAGGTAAAGTGACGATCCTTGGTCAAGTAGATGAATCCCCCACACTTTACATAGGTCCAAATTTACCATGAAATCTTCATTAAGAAAAGAATATGGAAATGTTTTGTCAATTTCCAAATTCCCAACCTGCATTGGTAAATGTATTCTCAAAATTTTGATAAGTCCATCATATGCATGCTAAACATTCTACAAAACTTGCAAGGGAGATTTTAATTGGCCATAGAATATCATATTGTTCCTACCTAGCCATGGTTCCTAGAAAATACTAACAGGAACATTATTATTTTTAGCAACCACCTTTTCATCCAACTAGGTTTTGTGAGATTAATATCCATTTGAGTTTCCTTCTCAAATCCCTCCTCCACTAGTCAATGACTTTTATGTTTCCTAGGCATTCTTGGAGTAACGACATCTAACTGGAAAATGTTATATTGCATTTTATGATTTACTCTAATAAAGAGGACACATACTAGTATCTAGTGCATTAGATAGAAAATTAACAATGAAAGACATATTACTTAGGATTAAATTAATAAGTGGACAAACTCAACTCATTTAAAGTGGAAATTCTTCCCTGAATTCATTAGGATTGTTTTCTAAAGTTATAATTCCATTTGATTGATGGGAACATTCATAATGGAACTTTGTCCTTAGGAGTTTTGGCCAATTTTAAAGTGACCTAGGTCATCAAAATTTTAAAAAAATGAGAGGATCGTTGTGGAATTTTTCTTTAGTGGAAAAAATTAGTCACCAAAAAGGTTGATTTTTCCTACTTATCAACTCACTCAATACTATTTATCTCAAGGAATGTTACAATTCAAGTTTGTAAATTCAATATTTAGAAGTTGAAGGCATATATGATAACTATTAATATCTTCAAATGTGTGTGTGTGTACTGATTGTACTTATTTTCAATCAAAGGATTATGACATGCGGAACTCATATCGACTCATTTACGACAAGGAAATTTTTTTCAGTGAGACATAGTTCCGCCCCTTCTATACTTAGTTTTTGAAAATATGATGATCCAGATCATCTTAAAATGTGTCAAAACCCCAGGCGAAAAGTTCCATGGACAAATTTCTTAGCAATGGAATGAGACCATAATTCATGCAAGATTGAGGGATTATTTTTGCCAAAAATAAGGGGAAATATAAGTTCCCCTTATCCCACACCATAATTCAAGGTCACTTGTCAAATTTATTAAACATCCCTTATACTTGTTTGATGAAATCAAAATTGTTTCAAATAATTTTGCTATTAATTTATTTTAAGAGTGACGAGTACAATATGTATTAAAAAGATAGTGTGGGAAGATACAAATATGAAAGTTTATGTATAATGCTCCTAAGTCCAGTTTAAAATTTTCTCTTCCAAATTGGAATGACATAAAGTACCCTACAACAAGTAACTATTATAACTAATTCATAAATTGTAATGACTATTAAATTTCCTAAGAAACCATAAAGACGAAAAAACAGTTAAACTTATCAATCAAAGTTATGCCCATAACAGTCCTCCATTGGCATGTCGACACACTCTATTTTGTCTCCCTTTTCACCAAGGGGTTGTATTTCAAATGCAAAAACAGTTTGATGCACAGTCTCTTCATCAACAACAATTTGGAGTAGCCTATGGAAACTATGCAGAATTTTTTAATTGCATGCAAAAGTTTTAGAACCCTTGTTTTATTTATGGACTCAAATATTGGATTTCTTGCTATTATCCTTTGAATATCTAACTTACTCTTCATTTCAACATTATTTGTGCATTGTGGAGAAAAACCAAGAATTCCGTGGCATTTCAAATGTTTGTTACATTGTGATTTCCCATTCATTCGGTTGAAAGATGATTTCATTTGCATCAAATATAAAGGTTTGTGTTGTGGTATTCCATTTAAAATGGCTAACTGGACTTTGTTGATAAATTTTCTCTCAAATTATGTGCTCTATTTTGTTTTTTGGGCCATCGTTTTTTTGCTTTATGATACTTTTGTGATGTCTATTTTATGTCAATGTGTGCAGTGGTTATGTAAGATTGGAGGTCCACTCTTTTTTTTAGGGTTGCTTCTTGGGGTTACTAATAGAATCGTTTGTTATTTTTTTGGGAATGCTTTGACCCATATTCGGCCCATGTTAATGCTTTTGGCCTCATCGCCCCTCTTATTTTCAATATTTTTGTAGTGGTCCATATTTTTTGTGACCTCCAATGCCCCAAAATTGTGCTCCTTAGATTTGGATAGATGTTCATTTTGGCTGTTGGCACTCTCTTTTTTGACATAATATTTTATTTTTTGAACAATTCTTTGGTGTCTTTTTTATGGGAGCATTTTATTCCTTGTGGGTGTAGAACATTGTGTAAGCCCCTCCTCTTGTAGTTGCAATTGTCACCTATGTTCCTCTACCCACATAATAAAATCTAGTCACTGCCATCACCAATGTTGGTTATATGCATTTACATGGTCTCTTCATTGTGCATGCAGGATAGGTGGTTGTACCTCTTTGACCTCCATCCTTTGATAGTATCCCAAACCACACCACATGCTTCTGGCACTTCTTACCTTGAAGAAATGAAACTTCTTTCTATCAAACTCAAAGACAATACTAGCAAGGGTGTTTCTCCTACCATATGGGACGTCTTGTAGATTGAGACATCATCCCTCACCTACCATGTGGCACCACATAACTATGACACATCATTTTTGTGCTTCCTCTCTACTTAAGTGTTGGGCATCAACCACCTATCAAGAGGTGGAATTTCCTTGGCCAACCAGTCAATTCTTGATGGTGACAAAAACATATCTGCATATACCCAACTAGGAGAATCAGTGGTTATGTGTGTTAAATTCAACATGGCTAAATGAATGATTTGATAAATACCCTAGAGCGTATTGGATAAATACTTCTTAATGGTAGTATGTCCTCTCAACAAATTAAATTGTCATGGATTCTAAACAATAATTTCACACATTCTTATATATTTGTTTGCCTATCAAGTTATGAACACATTGACACATATCGAAGAAAATAAATAATTCATTTTTTTTTCTCATAAAAGTTGCAATTCATCGATACACTTGGAAGGATATTTTTTCAAAATATGACAATAATAAATAATTTGAATCACAATAAAATAGTTTTTGTTTTGACTTTCATTTTCTTAGACATACTAGGTGGACTTTCCTTGGGTAATTTTAGGGTCTTATTCCATATTAATTTTCTATGGGGTTGATGATCCATGCATGTTAACCTAGACTACCACATAAGAGCTACATATGCAATCTCTAACCTAGATGTAACAACATGGCTCATGAGTGATGCATCGTAAGGCCTTGAGACAACACATAATCTCTATGGGGAGAATATTCTTTCAACTACAAGTGGGATATGTTTGTAGTTTGAGATTTATAACAACTATAATAGATATCTTGGCCCACACCATGGTATAGGGTTAAAATTTATGGCCTAAGTTCACACCATTTTTTTACAGGGTCATGGACCATCACATAGCATGAATATACATATAAAATGCATCGTCTACATGTTAGATATGGTCATCATTTTGAAAACTTGCACAGAGGGGATGGTTCTTGATGGATGACTTAAAATATAGTCAAAACTATGGTCTTAAGATGTAAAGTTTTCATCTAAAGCTCATACTCCATTCGCATATATATTTTTGGTAGAATTCCTTAAGAAGAATGTCTTGGTAGTTGAATGAAAACCTTCCACTAGTAGAGCGAATCATGACTTGTATGGGAAAAATATGGAGCAACCTGCAAATGAGTGACTTGGTGATCACAACAAATTCATTTGCAAAATGCTACATGTAATACTAGAACAACATGAAAATGAAGTAAACTAGTTTAAAAATTGAAATTAAGCTAACATTTTTACTCTAGAAGAAGGTTTTTTTTTCACAACATGATTTTTAGATTAATTACAATAGGAATTTAATGTAATAGTAATTTAAGGTATGTTTTGGGGAATGGATAGTAAAAAAACACAAATAAAAAAAAAACATATAAAATAAGTACATATATATATATAATATTTAAAAAACAAAAGGTATCAAATGGCAGTGTTTTAAATAAATATTTAAAAGAACACAAGGTATCAATTGGCAACATTTTTTTCAAGTTACTGTGTGTGTCTTTTAAGGGGTGTTTTGGTTTTGAAAGGATGAGGTATGAAATGGAGGAATTTTTTTCAAGTTACTGTGTGTTTTTTTTTAGGGGTTCTTTGGTTTTCAGAAAATGATGTGTGGATGGAAGAGACCATGTTACAGTTTCATAACAAGTTTCCCATATGATACCACATCAATCTCAGTAGGATGAGAGCTCATTTGTGGGTTGGGTCTGCATATTTGGGGTCTTTTTCTCTTGTGGTGAGAACATAACCACAGGGGAAGAGAAAAAAAGGAAGACAGATGGTGTATGACCCATATCTGAATTTGATTTGTTAATATTTGGTCATCCCAACACTGTTGGGAACATTCTGGGAAGCCTGCCTTCTTTTTGTCACTATACGCTACAATTCTTAGCATAGAAAAAAAACACTATAGTCAATTATTTCCTACAGCATCAAAGGGAAGCAAGTCATGGTTTTTTGGAGGACTCTAGGAAGTCATTTCAGCTGTACCAGAGTTCTATGAATCCACATACACCTATAGGTCTAAATTATTTTACAAATATGCTTATTTGACTCACATTGTGACCTTGTTGTATCTTCCTGAGAAGTAATGCCATTTCTTACTGTGCTAGGAAATATTTCTAGTATTAAATAAAAATATCAAAGTTTCTTTTTTATGTTAATTCATGGAATTCTTAGATTGTATGGCAAACTCTGTTATCAATGTTAACTGTTTGAAAAAAAAATTAAACCAAAGGTTACACTAACATTATTTCATGTGCATTAATCACCACGAGAATTCGATTCTTGGTTGGCACTACTAATATTTCCTTACACAGTCCATTGGAATTGCTTCCTTTGATAGTAATGGTCACATTGTCATCATTGGTATTGATTTCTGCTAATGGTCATTGTGTCATTGTTGGTATTTCTTCCTTTGGCACTAAGGTAGGAGTGCTTCTCATAAACCACTGTATCAATACAAAATAAGCATCAACAACAGGGAGATTTAACTTGATTAGAATAAAATTTTAAGGGTAAATTTCATACCTTAGAATGGGGTATAAAGCTTTGGATTACTAACTTTTGCACCATAACTAGGCCATAACAGTAGTAATGAATTTATAGTTTTTGAGTATTAGGATTGCTATCTTGTCAAGATGTAGACAGAGTAGATCACTATTTGATGTATTGCACTTGGAACTTGATTTGTTGAATATGATCAAAACATGAGACTTTTCAGATCTGTAAATATAATAGACTGCGGTAGGGTGATTTTCAAAACATGAAAAGCACAACAATTGGTATGTACTATGGATCTGCTCTCTTTGAAGTGGCTACAAACAGAGTTACAATGACAATACTTCAACAATGATGATGTGATCAAACCCAATAATGAAAAGGAAAATTTTCAAGATATTTTAAAGAGACAAAACATATGCAATCCTCTAGCTTACTTCTTTAAAATCAATTTCAAAAAATAAAAGAATGTAAAATAGAGTATATGCCTTTGAAGGTGCTAATTTTCTGTAGCACGTGAAGGATAAATGGCTTGGAGGTAATGCCAAATGTTTACTTGGATGTGAGCATGAAAAAGAGATTGCAACAAAGGGAGTTAGAGCTTAATGTTGTCCATAAGCCCTTTTTAGATTAAAAATCCTTGAGTATGAATATACTATGCACATATTAATGGTTGAAGGAAGATTTTTTTAATTTAGAAATTTTTTTTTTAAGGATTGGTAGAATATTTTCTTCAAGGTACATAAAAACCTAATAAAATGCACTTATTTTTCACTCTTATTTTGAGTGGCCTAGTCTGAATATTTTGAGAAGATGATTTGGAAAGTGCCACATAACAATACTACTATAAACATAATAAACTACACTTGCCTTTCATCCTCACTTTGAATGACATGGTCTTCTTGGTTGGATTCTTTTGAGAAGATGATTTGGAAAGTGCCCCGGATCAATATGGCTATAATGGAAATTTTAAGTAGCTAAATCATGATGATTGAAAATTAATAAAAAAACAATACATAGTTCCAAGTAACAATGAGAATACAAGGGGTTAAAATGTATACTCAATAAATATATATAGGATAGAGAGCTTTCTTATAAACACTACAGTAACATTAGACAACCGAGTTAGTAATAAGGCCATAAGGTCAATAATTTTTTTTCTTTCTTTTAAAGATTGAGAAGAGGGTAAGTTTTTTCTTTCTTTTAAAAGATACAAAATAGAGATACGGATGTCAATATACCTAGAAGGATGAAATATCGTCCTTTGAATTAATTTATTACCCATTGAGTTTTTCAAATTACATGTGCAATCGAAATTATAGTGAGGTAAGACGAAACATCTTATTACTAACTGTTCTGTATCATGCTGAAGTAAAAAATACAAGTTGGAAACAAGTTCATAGAAGTTGTTTCTATATAAAAGAGTAGTAATGTTACAATGTATTAAGTTACCTGCATTAGTTGCTAGCATTTGGAAAATCATGAAACTCACAATCACTATCTTTTTCAAACATCACATTTTATCAGAGAGAGATTTCCTTGAACTTCATTTCTGACTAGAAGAGCCCATTGCATTGCAAAGCTCCTGAAATCCTTCTAATAAACTATTACTACAACTTCTCTCCCTTTCCTAGACATTTTTTATTGATTCCTAGATGATTTTATCCTTCCTTGCATGTTTTCCTCTCTGCAATGGATTTTTTTTTCGTTGTAAAGGAATTTTTCTTATTTTCTAGGCCATATGAAATTCCATTATTGGTATACTTACTTTCTTAGAATTTGGTTTGATTTTTGTTGGGTGTTGTATCTTGTTCATCCATACACACTTCCTATGTGTGAGTCAGCTAGAGTATCAATTAGTTGAAGCTGGAATATATCTTAATTATTCTCCCATACATTTATGCTTAAGTTATTTTCCATATTATATTTGTTATTTAATGGAAAGAGTTGGATGAGAGTTCAATTAAATTTATGATTGTTTATTGGGTGGAATATCATGGGTTTGAATGCCTAACATTGATCAAATACATGTTTTATAATTTTTTGGTGTTATCTTACAATGGTTGTGGGAAATGAGTTTGATCTCTTTGTTTTTCAATGAATATTTCAATTTCTTAATCAGAAACAAAACATACACAAGTTTTGATTGTTATACTTTTAATTATACTCCATAATATCATTCATTTACTCAAGGTTTTCTTTCATGGATTAAATCAATGTAAGTTACAAGCAATTCAAATATTCAACATACTATTTTACATCCATTTGTAAGGCTGGAGATGATTAACATTAAGAGTTTCTTAAAGGTTATTTGTTTTCACACAATGTTGCTTCACCTTTTATAAATGTGCCTTTGGGTCCATTGCTCAACAATAGTTGTTGTTCTACGATATCCATTGCTTGAGATTCCATTTCGAGTTTGTATAAAAATTGACTTCCATGATGGGATGGGAATGGATTTTTACTAAAGAAATTATAATTCCAACGAAGGGAACTCTGGGCATATACAAAGCATAGTTCTTCCACCCAGGACCAAATACTAAAGCTGTGAAAGGGTAGTTAATATCTCTCTAACTCATGTGTTTACATGTTGAAATCCAATGCCATGTAATGAATCAAAGATAGATACATGATAGGATTTCTATTCACTTTGGAAAGAGAGTTGGATTTCCGTCTTATCATTGTAATAAAACAACTAGTTTCCTCAGTGTTAGTAATGACATTAAAGATAGAGGCCTTTAATTGGTTTCTAATAACTAAATTAGCGGGGCTTGAATTTATTTTAGAATTGACAATATAGAGTAATGTAATCACAAAATAACTCAAGCATGGAAGACAATAATCATGTGCAAACCTTATGTTCCTTCATCGTGATAAAAATTAGAGAAACATATTTTGAGTCTTGATTATTATTGGAGTTGTTGATTGGTTCCTGTGTGCAAGCTACACTAACAACACATATCTCTATATTACATCGAGAACATTGATTATTATGGATAACTACTCACTCAATATTTACGGTTTAAACTACCAACAAATCAAGGGGAAGACCTACCTCTAATTTCCTACTTATTCAATCAACATGAGCATGTTCAGAAATGATACATGTACTACTTGTATCCTACGCTTGAATTCATTGCAAGTAGATGGATTTGAAAAAAGTCCTTTGATCAACCTTGAATCTCTCTTACTCCTGCATATAAGAAACATAATACCTCTCTGAAATATTTTTGGATACTAAAAAGTGATAACAAAAGCCATATCAAATTCAACAATTGAAACAAGTAATTTGACTATCAAAAGATAACATCAATTCCATCCTCAAAATATAATGCATTAATAAAATATATCATAACCATGAATTTTTTTGGGGTTGAAGAGTGATCATTAGGGAAGTTTTGAGGTAAAAAATGGGCCTCAAAACAAAAATAGTACCATTAAAATTCGCTTTATAAGAACCAATAGGATTCAAGATAATGATGTCAACTATAAGGGTAAAATTTGCAAAAAAAATGGAGGGAAAAAGAAAAAACTACTTTTTCTTATCATATTTTTGACATATATCCTTATTGGTTCACCCAAATTTTGAGTTTTCAGACTTCTTAGATGTGGAATGTAATTACACATCCAATCCATATGCACAATTCATACTTTCGAGGTACCCAAACATATTTTAATATTAAAATATGTTTTTTATTGAAATTTTCATTTTTGGGTGTTGTGTACCTCAGAAGTATGCTGTGTGGGTATGGGTTGGATGAAAAATTAAATTTTGCATCCAACGAGTCCCTAAACTCAAAATTTGGGTGAACCAATAAGGATATATGTCAAAAATACGATACTAAAAAATAGTTTTTTTTCCCGCCAAACTTTAGAACTTTTATTTTATTATTATAACTATTATTTTATTATTTCCCTTATGAGGCCCATTTTAGACCTCAAAAGTCCCCTAATGATTATATTAATCAAGAGACAACTATACCAACAAGTTATACTTGAATTCTTAGTGAGGTGTCTCCGTCAGCAGTCTAGTTCTTTGTTTCCTAGGCCACTAACATACTTTCTTCTATGACTTATCCAAAGTAGGAATAAAAATAACTAAGACCACTACTCCCCATTAACTATAGAAATAAGGTAGCACTTACCATATATGGGAATTGAGGGAAAAAATGGTTGTAAAAAAATTGAGGCAACAAACTCCTGATTATATTTCTCTCGCATGTACTCGATTTCTTGGAAATCTGGGTCCTCATCACTCACTTTGCAGCTTAGTAGAGAAATTTTTCTCCACATGTCTATTTATTCCTACATTTTGTTTGTTGGAATAGTAGAGCGGGAATAATGCAGAGTTCTCAGTAAATCAGAGCTCTTCCTACTCTTTGACAAGCTTTAGCATTTTTGTTATTATTTAAGTAAATCTGAGAAGCTTTAGCTTTAGCATTTTTTGTTAGTGTTTTTGACTCATTTGATTTTGTTCCAGTCTTCTCAAAATAATGTTTTTTTTAAGGAACCTTCTCATTCCTGGGAAAAACACTAAATTTGTTCTCCTCTCCATTACTTTTGTAGTCTTTCAAATGTCGACCATACTTATATAATGCCATTTTTTTCACTTTGGAAAGAAACTTGTGCCTTAATGCTTTTTGGCAATTAAAATATGTGCCAAATTTTTTACATCGATGAGCTGTTGGAAAAGAAAAACTATAGCTAGAACCGTATTTTTCCTCCTGGTTTCTATGTTTGAATTTTTTGTGCCAAAGGAATTATTAGTCCTTACTATATTACTAGTATCTTTAATGTTAGTTCCTAAAAAAATGATTTTTTACTATTAGAGAGCAGAGGTGAATCACCACGTTTTATGTTGGCACAAACCCAGACAATAGGGGTTCTCACTTTTATTGATTCTCATCTCACCAAAATAACCCTGGGCACTGGCCCTGACAGTTTTTACCCTGCCCATCAACACCCATGAAGCGGATGAAGTCCCACCTGAGATGTTCAAGGGAGAGTTGTCAGAACCAAGTTTCCATAGAATAGAAGAGGACTATGTGCATAAAATTTTTATCAACTTATCTAACAGATCTAACTAGCTACCTAACCATCAACCAGGATATTCATTATTTCTATTAACAGATCACACCATTCATTCATAACTAAAACAATCATACTCTTATGCAAACAGATCTAGACAGATAATATAATTTAAAAGAATAAAACATCGCATCATAGATTCATGTCACACATTAAATTTGCATTCACCATTAGATCGAAGAAACAATATTACAGAAAAAGATAATACAAACATCAATTCAAATCAACTCCTGTCTTATATTATTACTTCTGCACAATAATTCATAGATTTAAAACAGTTCACAATTCAATCTCCTATCTTGATACTTCCAAATCTCTTCCCCCCAAAATCTCCTTTTCCCTAAAGAATCTATCTAACACTTGCAATTCTACTTCTATTTATAGGCTTACACCTTTACATTCAAGGACCACTTCTAACTAAATCTTAAGCAATTATTAACAGAATCTACAAAATAATGACCAATATCCACAAAATATGGTCCAAAGTACAAAAAGTGGCATAAAATACATCAAATAGTCTTCCTCCTTGTGCTCCATTTTTCACTTGCGCAGTTTATTTTCAGCTTGCACAGAACTCATGATGTTGCACAACTAACTTGTCTCAAAACCCCTGCCAACAAGCCCCCAACACAATCTTGGGGCTCACCCTTGAGCCACACTTAACCGGACACTGTAACTTTTAGTGATCTTGGCTTTGAAATATGCAAACTGTTGAGTGATCTCTTTGACTTGTTCCTTGACCTATTCAGTAATATCGTGTCTCACCTTTAGATCATGGTTAAAATGGTTTTTAACCATCTTTGCAGAAATGATTTTTCTTTCTATCTTGTGCGAGTTGGAGTGCAGAAGCTGTATTCACCGCTAGTTGTGTTCCAATATCCTGGAACTCGTCGAATGGTGCACTCCATTGCTGCTTCCTTTCCCTTGCACTTGTAAATCACTGATGTAGCTCCTTTAGCTTTGACGCCTTGATGATCTACATCATAAATGGCATTGCTTTGAGTGATGTCTTCAGGGTCGCTAATTCCCCATCCTCTTCTTGCAACTGTGTAGTCAGTGTCTCTAGTTGTTCGTCCTACACTATTCTGCCCCAGACTTGCATAGTGGCATATGTGACTTTCTTGGTGTTCTGCTCCAACTCATGTAGCTATGTGACCAGCTCTTCTATCTCATCCTTCCTTGCACCTATCTGTTGTAGTGGTGTGGAGGGGTGTATGAAAGCATCTAAAATGATGGTTTCTCTCTATAGCTGCGCAATAACATCTCCAAGTTTCTTCACTCTGGCTACTACATCTAATTCTATGGTGCTCTCTAGGACATGTTGGAAGGTGTATGCTACTACCACTTCCAATTCCTTGTATGCACTTTTCAAGACCTCTATCTGTTGCACTTTGTCTTCGTTCAACTTATCCTTGGCTCGGTGCAATTATTCTATCCCTTTTTGCATGGATTATTGTTTCTCCCATGGGACCATTTGTTAGTGCAAACCAAACCAAAAAAACCAAGCCGACAGGGGTTCCCACTCTGTCGATGGTCAGCTCACCACAATCTACATAAGCACCGGCTTAGACAGGTTTTACCCTGTCCAACAACACCCACGAAGCAAATGAAGTCTCACCTGAGATGTTCAAGGGAGAGATGTTGGAACCAACTTTCTACAGAATAGAAGAGGACTATGTGCATCAAAAATTCATCAAATTATCTAACAAATCTGACTAGTTACTTAATCATCAACCCATTTATTCATCATTGATATTAACAGATCACATTATTTATTCATAACCAAAACAATCATACCGTTGCACAAGCATATCTAGATAGATAATATCATTTAAAAGCAGAAAACATCGCATCATAGATCCATGTCACACATTAAATTCACATTCACCATTAGATCGTAGAAATAGTAATACACAAAAAGATAACATAAACAACAATTCAGATCAACTCCCGTATTATCATATTACTTCTTTGCAACGATTCATTGATTCAAAAAAGTTCACAATTCAAGCTACATTCTTGATCCTTCCAAATCTCTTCCCCCCAAAAACTCTTTTTCCTAAAAAAATATCTATAACACTTACAATTCTACTTCTATTTATAGTCTTGCACCTTTACATTCAAGGTCCACTTATAACTAACTCTTAACCAATTCTTAATTGAATCTACAAAATAATGACCAATATTCGTAAAATATGGTCCAAAGTACAAAAAATGACATAAAATACATAAAATAGTCTACTTTCTTCCTTGTGCACCATCTTTCACTTGCGCAATGTCTTTTGATCTTGCGCAACACTCATGATGCTACACAAATAACTTGTCCCAAAACCCCTCCCAACATTTTACACAGTCAATCAACAATTGTTGTGCATCATCAAATAGGTCTATGGCAAGGAGAGCTGTTGCTAATGAGCTTGCAATATTGACGAAGGAGATTGATCACAAAATAGATTAACGGGCGTGAACTATTTCGCCAGGAGAAATAACGCAAAGAAATAAAATCCTGAACAAGAACGATACTTTATGAAATCCACTCTATGACAAATGAAGTCCATTGTCGATCTAGATCTAACGGTTGTCGGCTAATTTCAATAAGGAACTAGCATGGGGTTTAATTACTGGAGACAAGAGATAAATCTTTTATGAAATCTAGTTGACCAAATTTTGAAGATTTCTCTTCATTGAGCATTGGAGGAATATTTTTCCGGAATACCCTTGCTCTTACAAGTTTGTTTGGCGTGGTTTGTGGGGATTTGGGAATGTTCTTCGCTTGGATGTCATGAATGACTGAGCTTATTTTAGGAATATAGGCAAGCAACGCGAGGAGCATGATTTCAATTTGTAAAGGAACTATAGAAGAGTATAATACAATAGTTGAGGCTTCAATATCCAAAGAAGAAATAGAGGCATGAAACCACTATCGGCATCTTACATACTGGTTAGAAAATTACTTGTTCGATGTGTTTTGAGGGCCAATTTCATGTACATAAATGATTTACTTGCTGAAAATAACATCATAGTTGCACACCTATTAGAAACTGCAATGATTATCCTCGCAGTGAACATGCAATGCTTTTAGTCAGTAGTCACCTTTCATGCTTGAAGCCATCAATCTATATATTGTTGGGATATTGTCAGCTGGATCAACAATTACTAAGGTAATATGTTATAAAACCTCTTTCTTATTCCTTTGTCATGTAGAAAATATGTTGACTTAAAGTTGTTAAGATAAGAGTACTTTCACTATGATTGTAAGTCTTAATTATCCAGTTTATCCTATTGGTAAAAATATTAATATCTCTGTGGTAGTCAAAATTTTGCAATTTATATATTGAATATATTATTTCTTTGAAGTTTATACCATGTATTTTTGGGTTCCTATTGTGGTTGTTTTTTATTTTATACCTAGAATGAGATATCTTCTTTGAGAATTTTGCAAATTCAACTTCTATCTGGCTATGATATCTCTTGAACATAAAATAGTGGAAAAATGCAAAAGTAGAGTCAAGAGAGGCAAGAAGTCTCATCTTCAGATTGAGGAAGTAATTTTTTACTTATGTTCATATATGTCTATAAAGGAGGTTGGACAACCAAGGATTTCAATGTCTCAATTATACTATTCATCTTCGTTGGAATTTGTTATGAGAAAAAATAGTACAAACAATTTGTGGGTGACAACACAATTCAATATCTACCCATATACTTGATTATAGGATTTAGTCTTTTACAGAACCTGGATCTAAGGGAGAACTACAAGTCTTCAATAGAGTATCTACACATGAATGATGTAGGTTTATTTTAGAGTTTGTTTGGCAAAAAATTAAGCTTATCTATGTGCATCTTCCTCCCATTCATTCTTTGTAAAGGTTGACTGCACAACCATGCCTGATGCTGCTAGAGGTTGGAACCCCAACATGCCTCAATTGGAATATTACGAGTGAATTTGTGAATGTGGTGGTTGTAGGCTATTTTTTGTTCCTTGCATTCAATTTTGTAGTTGTTTGAGTGTTTCTACTTAAATTCATTTGATTTTAAGATAAAATGATGACTTCCATTATACTTGGGTTATATAGGTGGAAGTTGTGTAATTGATTTTTCCCTATTTCCTTGTCAGTATTGAGCATATCTTTGATGTTGAGAGATTGTTTCTAAAAGAGGTCAACATATCTATAGCCATGATCTCAAATTCATGGAAATTTATTACACCTCTATATGTATTGTTTGATCTGCATCTTATGATATAAGTAGTTGAACAGGGATGTGCTTAACAATTTATCTATGAAACTACAGACATAGACAATGGTGCTCAAAGTTGTCAGCACCTTTTTATAGCTATCCACATGTCACTTCAATACTGAATATAACTGCATTCTAATTTGTTGAAGGTGCATATTTTTCACCATTGGAAATTGTCCATTATACAAATGGTCTCTCACAGGAAGAATGGTACAGCAAAAAGAAAATTTTGTTCTTGTTTTTGCATCAAGAGTTATCTAAGAAATACTATTAGATGCTACAAAGAAAAGAAAATAAATGCTACTTAACAAACTTTTGGTTTGAATTCCTTTAGATTCTTGATCTTCTGGCTAGATTGTTTGCCTCTCTGTGTGTTGATTCATGTAGTCATTATTTGTGCTACAAATATTTATACACCATGTTGTATCAGGGGGGATTTTTATCTTTGCATTTAGATTCAATATTTCTCATGGTTCTTGGTTTTCCTAGACTGGGGAGTGGTTTTGTAGATTGGACTCCAGGGGTGCAACCCAAATTCTTTTTTCAGTTGTATTGTGCAATAATTAGTATAAGGATATGAGCTAATAGGATGAACTCCAAACTTGGATAATCTTTCTTTACATGGCAGAAAAGTGGCCAAATATTCAAAATAATTCTCTTAGTGTTTTTTCTCTCTTTTCAAAGGCTTACCCTCTTCCATGGCATGCTTGCATGGAAAATAGTAAACAAGAACATGCAGATGATTATTCATAACTTTACGTGTTGTTTGAATGTGAATTTCCAAATTACATCAGGCATTCTTTTTGGTCATCCATTGTTTTGAGGTGATGACTTTATTTTTGTAATTTAGATAATTTACTGCATCCACTATCCAGATAAGAAAATGGTAAGATTATTTCCATTATTTTTAATGTTTCTCTTTGGTGTCTTACAAGCCTATTAGTGTACCATATTTTTTAGGGTTAGGAAATTATCTACATGATACCTTATCAACCATGCTCAAAATGGCATGCACAGTTTACATTATACAAAAATCACAATGTCTATGCAATTTTTTCCCATCCCATCTCAGTATGAAAAGAAGTCAACATAAATGACTTGACTTTCTAGAACTAATAATTACCTAAAGGAATAAATTCTTATTTCCAAATGGAACAATGGGAGTTTTGCAGTTGTTCACTGCATTGCAAATTTGTGGTCATTGCAAAATAGAGCACAAAGGTTTGTTACTAACCAATAATTCATCCCATTTATAGATCTATAAGGAAATATAAGCACTCTCGAAATAATAAAACCTAGATTCAAAGAAATAACTTTATTTATTGTATATTAAGAATTGTATTCAATTAGAGTTTAGACGAAAAAACCACAAAATTTGTTAGCAAAAGAACTGGAATTGGAAAAGAAGGGTCCTGAGATACATTCAATCTTTGGAAGTGAAACTCTTATGAAGTTTTTCATGACATACCTAAGATAAAAATATGCTTGGTTTAAGTTGTAGATAACGTCAAGCTCTTTCATTGAACACAAATACACTTTCTAGTTGCAAACTTTCGCAGTTCTTGGAGTTCACTAAATCTCCTCTGCCTTCATCCTACCATCTAGAAACATTGGTAACAAGGTACAAATCCTATTAAGCAAGAGTAGAATGGTATGATGACCTACTCACCATGCACTGTGTTCATCAATGATGCCATTACTTTCATTTGTTAAGTAGAAAATGTAGTGATGCCATTAATGAAAATCCATAATATTTTTCCAACTCTACAGATTGGTATAAGCGTTCCCGTTCTTTCATTGCAACTTCATTTCCAAATTCCTTGTGAATTGGAAGCAAGGAAAATTATCTATTTGAAAGGATAGACATGATCTCTAAACTCACAAATTATTCAACTTCATCATTGAAATTCTTTCATCTTTTTCAGAACTGCTTAAATGCCATGGCATTTATGTCTAGTGGTTCTTCCTGCAGGTATGAACCCAAGAAAATTGTTTCTCTCCATCTCTTAGACCATGAATAAAAATACTTTAAAGTAGTGATGACTAAAGGGAATATCCTTAACATTTCAATTTTTTCAAAAGATTTAATGCTTCCTCATATTTCCCGCTCTGCTAAGGTATCCAATGTCAACATCAAATATGGAAGTTTCAACCATAATGCCATTGTCAACCATGCTTTGCAACGCCTTTGTAGCTTCATACACATAGCCACTGTTGCATAGCCTGTGTAAGTGAATGGAGCAAGAATCAATATGAACAGCATAACCCATATTTTCCATGACATGGTTCCAACTTAAGGTGTCAGAAAACTTTCCCACTAAGCACATCCCCTTTATAAATGTATTGAACGCTAGGCCATTTGGCTTAATTCCACTTTCAAGCATGTTAATTAATATTTTTCATCTTCGTCTATATTATTGGATGTATGAAGAGAAATCATGATCAATATATGACTTTGATCCTTTGAAATATTCCCTTCCTCGATCATTTTATCCATAAGTTCATATACATCATTTTTTCCCTATAAACATAGGATTTTGTTAAGCATACTGTATGTACCTTTGTTTGGGGAACAACCACATGTAATCATTCTATCCAAAACCTCCAAATACTCCTTGATTCTACCTATTTCATAGAATCTTTGAATCAAATCTGTGTATGTCACAACATTAGGGGCACATTGTTTCTCTAGAATATTTTCTAAAATCTCTAAATCCTTCTCTGGGATTTTGGCCTTACAAGAACTATTTAATATAATAGTCTATGTGACTACATTTGGAGTACAACCATGCTTTGTCATCTCATCAGCAATCCTCTGAGCATCCTCTATCTGACCCAAATCAAAAAATCCATTTATAAGTGCACTGTAAGCAATAATATCAGGAGAAAGACCCCATTTAGACATCCTCTTTAGCATGGCCTCTGTCGTATCCATAAACTTTGCTTCAGCGAGAAGATGGATAAGAGAGTTGTAGATATATGTATCTGGCCTGCAATTGAAATATTTCATATGGCCTAGCAATCCTTGTTCTTGCTCTGCTAAATTATCCTCCCTGCATAGATTAAATATGATTTTGAATGTTCTAGCTGACACAACACAATGTTCTATATTCAATTCTTCCAAGACCTGTATTAACATATATTGGGTTGTTAAGTAACACCTAAAGCTTCACAGACTATATAGAATATTGAATGGCTCTTAAAAATAAAAAAGATGCAATATTGGTGTTAATATTGCTCCTTTCCCCAATTCTTAAAGGGTTCTATATCAATGGTAGAGCGTATGGTTTACAAGAAAAAGGTTGAGGGTTCGATTCCTTTGTGCCATAATGATATTGCAATATTGATGTTTTAAATAAAATATATTTTATTCTGATTCATTATGGATATGAGGGGGCTTCTAAACTGACTTCATATGTCACTACAAGGGGGGTTCAAAACTTCCCTTGTATGTTACAACAAGGGGGGTTCGAAACCCCCCCTATAAGTTTATATGAGGGGGGTTCATAACCACCTGCAAAGGTTTGTAAATATTTTTAGGGGGGGTTTAAAACCACCTTCATAGGTATCTACGAGGGGGGTTTATAACCACCCCCAAAGGTTTGTAAAGAGTTTTTTTTTTTTTTTTNGGGGATTTATAACCGCCCTTAAAATTCACTTTTGGGGTGGTTTAGAACCACCCCAAAAAGTGAAAAAGTGGCTTTTTGGGGGGCTTAGAACCTCCCCCAAATATCCAAAATTGACTTTTGGGGGGGATTTAGAACCTCCCCTAAAATCACAAAACTAACTTTGGGGAGGAGGGGGGTAGAACCACCCCCAAAATTTTGGGGGGTTTTATAACCGCCCCCAAAAGTCACGTTTTGGGGGGATTTAGAACCGCCCCCAAAAGTCACTTTTAGGGGCAGTTTTTTTGGGGGGTTCAAAACTGCCCCTATAATTCAAAACTTTTTGCATCAATGATATTAGGGGCAGTTTTGTAAAGACCACCTCCAAATCTAAAACTGCCCCCAAAAGTAACTTTTGGAGGCAGAAGACAACTGCCCCGAAAATTCAAATTTGTTGTAGTGGAAATTTGCTCCTTGGGGGATGATAACGACCTTGACTCTGAATCATACATTATCCATAACCCCATGACCCAAGTTTCCTTTCATGAAATGGTCAAGATGACGATGTAAAGGTAACATATCGAGTCATAGTCTCTGAATAACCTGGTAGAGGAAGAGGTTACAATGTTTTTTTGAAATCCATGCCATTTCTCTTCTAAAGAACCCATTTAGTGACTATTAAATATAAGGGGATGAAGAGAAATTACATGCACGTAGCCATCGAACTCTTTAAAAACAACCATGTTGTCAATTTTGATCATATATTTGTCAATGGTATTTCTATATGTCTAGAAAGTTGGCCTTGAAGACTCAGATATTCATTTTTCCATGGATTTGGAGTATTCACCATTGAATCTAACTACTTAGGATTTCAATTATCTAAGAAGCATTGTATGCATTTGAAATTTGCAAGTGGAAGTAAGATTGAACAATGGCACTAAGATCGACCACCGGTACAAATTATTGAATGTATACATGTTGGAAGGTGTCATAATCTTTCATGCATCTCCAAGTTCAAGGATAATGGAATGAGTGTAGTCAAGTTTTGTCAAAATCCATAATTTTTTTGTAAAGAGTTCGGTGGCTATGATAGTGAGCCAATATTTTGATAGAGTTTGGTGGATATTATAATGAGCCAATATTTTGATCAAGTTTTGTGGATATGACCAAGTTTATTTTTAATATTAGAGTATAATTGGATGTAATAGTTTTCTTTATATAAAATTTTATTTGTGAAGCAACAAATCCCTTACTAACTATTTAATTTAATTGAATATTTAGATGTCTTATTTCTAATATTCAAACTAGTGTGTAGACATATTTCATCTACATATTGTGTATTCATTAATATCAAAGAAATTATATGCAAAAGTGTATCATACACTACCACATTTGGAAAGCATCCATTTTCCATCAATGATCCAAAAATACTGTCAACAATGTACAATTCCTTGTGTCCAATATACTTTCCCATCAAACTTTCAGCAATGTACAATTCGTTGTAGTCAATATAAGTTCCCATCAATTTTCATGCAAGGTAATATTAGATCTCAACTTCCTCTATCCAATATTTTCCTAATTTTATAACCTATTTTGAATATTCTAATTATTTTCAATTTTTATTAGAATTACAATAATAATGATTGTGCCATATGATTAGCTTCATAAGCTATTTTTTACAATAAGAACATTATCTTGAGGCACCATAAACTATTTTTTACAATATGAACATTACCTAAAGGAAACATAAACTATTTTTTACAATATGATTTACATACTTTGCATCTATTTCCGTTGTCCTTCTTTACTCTTGTTACTTCAATATAAATTATTTATCCTTCTTGTGTTGAGTTCTTGCTAGGAAAAGTGAAATATCCATATGACTACAAAGTATATAACTTAAAATATCTTATTCAATATAAACATACTCAGCCTCTAAATAATAATATGGCTTATTTTCAAGTGTCTTCTTTATTTCTAAATATTTTTCTTTTCTTTTTAGATTGAATGCAGATCTAAAGTTCTAGCATCCCATGGTATAATGGGATTGAAGGTGACACTTTATAAACTTTTATTTCATAAATTAATAATAATAACCTTGATCTAATTCAGAGAGCATATATGATTGGATAAATTTTACTTATACATATTTATAGTGTGCATAAAGAAGTGGGATTGTGTTAGTTTTAACTTCACTACAGAAGTGCCTTATCATATTCTAATTATGGTGATAACAATGACTTGTGGAGGATTTTGTAATCTATCCCCATATTGGTAGATAATCTCACATATGAATAACAATCATGCTCGTGGCCCTTGTAGAGTTGGAATCTTATATAATTCAAATAGGAAGTAAGTGTGTTTACTAATGAATGTGGTGACTAACTGATGAATATTTATCAATGTTATTAAAATGCTTCACAATTTTTTCCATGATTTTCCCATATTGTGTCTAGGGCAGCAACTCTGATGTTGTGGCTTCTCCAAATGATTAAGTCACTTGACAATGGTTGACAATTTTGGTAGAATTAAGAAAAACATCGGGACAAATAAGAACTTGACCTCTCCAAGCCATGACATCTTTAGTAGGTTGAGGATAACATGGAGTGTGCATGGGACATATTTGTTCTAGATGAGTTTTGGTGGGTGTTTTGTCCTATTTCTTTTTTTATTAATAATAAACCTCTGTAAAACAACAAACGGAGTTCATATTAGTCCAACCACAAGTTAGAAGCATACATGACTACAAATTGAAAGAAAATATGGATACAACTTGGAATCCAAATTATTTTTTTAGGAATTGGTATTTTGAATAACAACAAATATTTCTTGGAAAGGGATCTAATATCAATGCTACAAAATATTTGTTGGTTAACAGAGTATTCGAAGGTAGGATATCCTATTAGAATCGAGACATGATAAATATTAAAGAAATATTTTTGTAATATGAAGAGGATAAATATTAAAAAAAAAAATTTGTAATATGATGAATTCATTGACTGATACAATCACATAAGTTATAAACATCATTGAATAGTCACAAGTGTGGAGAGACATGACTGGTGATATTTTGAATAATCATTGTTATTGTTTGTTAATTTATAATGTCTCATTTTGAGTGGGCCTAACAACTCAGAACATGTATTTTTTCCTTGGAGTTCACAAGAATGAGCCCAAAAATAGTCAAGTTATGAAGAAGGGGTCTATTTCCCCACAAACGAGGGGGTCTCCAATATCAATGTGGCCTATGGATATAAACACGATATAAATGACCTTCAATTAGACATTGTTGTTGTTGTTGTTGTTGTTGTTATAATGATGTAACATTACATACATTACACTTACAAACATGTACTTTTATCTCTTGAACCGAGAGCAAATCAATGTGCAGATTCACCAACACTAATCTAATATTATCCCTTCTACCATCATCAGAATATTTCCTAACATCCTAGGTTGAAATAGTTAGCATGATCCAAAATTCTTGACAAGTCCATGCATGAGCACTACAAATGATTTTTTAACAGTAATGTCGTTGGAGGAGGCATTTCCCAATGAGGCATGTGTAAATGTCAATTGATTGGGTGGGTCACCACTATGAGAAATCATGATGTTTACTCTTGAATTCCATTGGAATATATCTACTACCCCTGTCACTAGTCATATCTTTTATCCCTGATATTGTGTTCAAGACTCTTTCTAACAAAATTTTTCTCACTGAAATGGAAACTCCTACTTGGCACCCTTTTTTGACCCATTGAAAACCCATGGGTTGCACTCTGCTTTGGAAACTACTTACTATATATATATATATATATAGTATTGACAAAATTCTCAATAGTTTCAAAATGTGGTATTACTTCTATTGGCATGTTCTTATAAAAGGAACAATTTCCAGAGCCTATGACATTATTACGAGAGTTTTTTATAGAGAACAAATATAGAAAGATGAATGCCAAATCATTCCATCCTTACAAAATAAGTTTGAATTTCTAGTATGTAACTCAAGAAAAAACCAATACATCATCATTCTAAATGATAAATATGAGGATTAAATTCTAACACTAAATGAAAGACTAACAAAAAATAGAAATGGAACTATACAATTAGCATCATATAAAAACCTAGGAGAGTAATCTTGTCTCACTACAACAAAACGCTTTGATTAGCGTCTCTTTTAGCTTCCTTTTTAGCATCCACTATCAAATTTAGTGTATTTTTCATCATTTTTTGGACAAAGTGGACGCTTTTCCATGGGATGGCATTTTTAATGGCGTTATTTGCGTCCCTTTTTAAAATTTGGTGCTATTTGGGATGCCAATTAGCATCCCAAATAGCATCCCAATTAGCGTCCCAATTAGCATCCCAACTAGCATCCCAACTACCATCCCATTTAGTATCTCAATTAGCATCCCAAGTTAAAAGTTTTCACTATTTTGGATGAATCATTAGCATCCCAATTAGCATCCAAATTGCCATACCATGTAGCATCCAAATTAGCATCCAAATTGTCATCCCATGTAGCATCCTAATTAGCGTCCCAATTTAAAAGTTGGCTCTATTTTGGACAATAATTAGCATCTCAATTAATGTCCCAATTAGCATCCAAAAAAGCATCCCATATAACGTCGAAAATAGCCTCCAAAAAAATGTCCGGAATAAAACTAGGAATTTCCCTAGGTTTAGAGCTAGGAATTTGTCACGTCCCGGTCTTGACCCCATTACATTAGATGTATATGATGTATATATTGTAAATGATCATGGTGTGGAGCTAAAGGCCAAGGCCCCGCCATTGATCGACTATGCTATGTTTTGGGATTTAAATTGTCACCGATGGTATATCGGGGCATGCGGCACATATTGAGTTTCAACATCATGTAAATATGCATCTATAATTAATTAAAATGAACACAACCAGCTACGGCCGTAGCAACTAAATCGAATGGGGCATGATCTTCCAAGGGTGAGGATGTGGGGAAATTGTCCAACTTTAGCCAATAAGGGAAAATACCCATGTGACTTCTTCTTGTTTTTACCCAACCACTTTCATTGAAGAAAGACTGCTGGTGGTTGAGGCAGTTATTGCATGGAAGGGGAAGAGTATGGGAAACCAAATTCGAATTGGGAAGAGAACCATTTTTGAAAAACGTGTTCTGACTTCCTTGGCAAGAAAAATGCCCAAAAACGTATGCCATTCTGTGATGCATTCACGTTTTTCAGTTTTCTCACGTTTTGGGAGCAGCTGGAGTTTTTCCTGTGTGTTTGGATCCCATGTTTTGGCTGTTGGCTTCATTTTTCCCATGGATGGGAGGTCGTTTTTGTAAGTGCTGGGGATTGGGCTATCTTTCTCACGTTTTTGGAGCTGCTGGTGCATTTTCCATTCACTTTTTTTTTTTGGCTGTCTCACTGACTTTTGGGTCTCACGCACTGGCTATTTGTGACATTTTTCCCTGCTGTGAGTTGGTTTCCCTGATAAGCTTCAGGATTGTGTGTTTTCCCCCATGTTGTGAGCCGTTTTTGCTGTTACGTATGGGGCTGTGTAATTCGTTTTTACTGTTCAAGCTGTGTTAGCTAAATTGGTTTCCTGAGTGCAATGGTT
>LPNX010393086.1:7738-45238 GCA_001517045.1 Pseudotsuga menziesii
GTCCCACGAAGCCCAACACTTATCTTCTATGTGTCCAATCTTTCCACAATGCTTGCACTTCAAATCTAATCTTTTGCTGCCTCCTCTACCTCTGAAGTTTCTTCTTCCTTTGCCTCTATTGCTGCTTTCTCCTTTGCGATGATCTTTGGATTGGTCTTTTCCAGTGAGAGTGGCACCAACTACAGATGCTATAGATTGCATCTTCTGTGATTGAATCTTGCAACTAAAACAATAGGAGAAAAAGAAGAAAGAGTAAAGGTGCAGGTCTAAGTCTCTGAAACCTTCCTCAAGATTTACAACAATGCCAATGCAAAGGAGCAGGTCACGGTCTACAGAAATACACTTCAACGTAGTTTTTACGGTCTTCAATGCAGTTGTTTCACATAGACTTTATTCTTTAAGGCAGGTTGCAACTCCAGCAACTTGATGTAGTACTTCTAGTTGTAGCAGCAGAATAATTGCACAGTAGCAATATTCCCAATTGCATGAGCAGTCTCAATGAAATCAACACCAACAAAAAAACATATATCTTCCACAAGAGTCTTCAATGTATGATATATATCAGTCACAATATAGCAAGAGTCTTCAATATATATCAGTCACAATATAGCAAGAGTCTTCAATATATGATATATATCAGTCACGGTCCTTTTTACTCATTGTAATTAAAAAATACTTGTAGACTTTTCACTTTACATCCATGCACATAAAGGGAGAGGGTTCCTTCAGTCCTCATGCACAAGTCCTGTTCGATTTGGAGAGGTGGTCACAGGCGCAGCTCCACAAAGAGTGGTCGTTGCTCTCAAACTTGAGGTCTCGGTTCTTCTACTTGGTCGCAGCAGCTCTCAAATGTAAATTGCAACCAATCCAAGATTGGATAGAGTCACCACCAATTAGTCGATATCACAGCTCGCAGTTTAAACTTGGATGTCGCAGCAATAAAACAATGCCTTTACGGATCAACTCTGGAAGATGCATTCAATAGTACGCACAACCCAACCACAGCTCATTAATGAACATAGCACTCCACGGTTCTCACCGCATAACAAGCAGCAGTCTTCAATGATATAAATACTCTTACACAATTTTACAAATAACATCACAGAGTGGAGTGAATTCACACTAATGGGAGAAGTTCAAACGGCAAAAACTCATTTAATATCTCCTTGCAACTAAAACAACATGTTCTCCAACTGTACTGGCCACCCCAACAATAAGCAGTAGCAGATTCACAGCTCTCCAAAGATGAGAACGCAGCTCGAGTTCAGCAGAATATGGTTTCAAAATTCAAAGGAAGTTCAGAGAGGTTGCAATTTACCATGGAAGGCATCTCACACTCAAAATATTATTACAGCTTCAAATATTCACTATTGTGAAACGCACATACTCCTCACGATTTTCTCACTCAACACATGATAGAATGCAGCCACAAACACAAACCAGGGATCACAGGTATAGGGAGTCTCTATACATACAACAACTAAGTGGAGACACGATGGGTAAACATGGAATGGTAAGAAGAGAGAGTGTAGTTACGAATTAGGGTTAGGTATAGCAGTATTCTTATCAATACTTCAATTCTTTGGAAAAGAACTATCGAAAATGTGCAACAAATTAAGGGAGTAAATAATAACGCAGCAGCTATCAAAATGTAGGATCCAAATGATCTCTCATATCTCAAATTAAAACTGTTGCAGAATAACGCATGTATTGAAGGCACGCAGGCTGTAGGAAAACGCATGTATTGAAGGCATGCAGGAGAGACTAGTGGTGGCAGACTGACAACTTGCAGGCATCCTGAAACAAATTTGGTAGAGGGAAAAACGAAGGTCTGGCAGACAGAATGCCAGGACTGAAATGCAGCCAGGAGTTATGGCAGGTGGTGCTCTGATACCACTTTTAGGTATAATAACTCCCGAATTCATTTATTCCATTGCAAAATCATTTATTTATACATTACATATGCTGGTTGAGTTTCATCTTCCGACCAGCCTTTTCAGCTTCCTACATAACTATTCATTTTCCTTTATTTATTTACAAAATATAATCCTGATGGATTATATTCCAACAGGGCTGATACATTCTGATATCAGTGGTCCAATGCCTATCACATCCATGAATGGATCAAGGTACCTCCTTACTTTTATTGATGATTTTTCAAGGTATACATGGGTTTTCTTCCTCAAAAAGAAATCAAAAGTATGTGAAAAAATTTATGAATTGAAGGCCTTGATCGAAAATGCCTCTGGGCTTAAGATCAAGATCTTGAGATCTGATAATGGAGGGTAGTATTTCAGTAATGATTTTCTATACATATGCTCCCAAAGTGGTATTCAGGTCCAGCATTCAATTCCCTACACTCCCCAGCAGAACGGAGTAGCGGAAAGGAAGAACCGGTCTCTCAAGGAAATGACCACTTGTATGTTGGAGTCAAAGAAGCTTGCTGCAAATTTGTGGGCTAAAGCAATGCATGCTGTAGAATACATTCAGAACAGTGTGCCACATTCATATGTGAAAGGAAATACTCCTTTCGAAGCATACTTCAGACACAAACCAGATGTGTCGAACCTACAGGTGTTTGGGTCCACTGCATGGGCCCGGATTCCACTTGATAAAAGAAGGGCTTTGCAACCGCAGAGCATAGAATGTATATTTATTGGGTATCCTAATGAATCTAAAGGATTCAAGCTGCTGGATATCAATACCAAACAGATCATCATCGAGAGAAGTGTCAAGTTCGATGAGCCTCTTCAGGAGGTGGAACTAGTGAAGGAGAAAACTGTTGAATTTCCTTCCTATTCCACTGAATATTTGGATGATGAAATTGGGGGTGATGACCCTGATTTGGATCCTCTGATTTCTGATATCAGTGTGCATAAATCATCAAATGCTGAATCAGAACCTGAAGTGCAAAATCATCTTCCTACATGGGCCCAACAGAGACTCTCCTCCGCAAGAGAAAACATTGAAAATCCGGATGATCCAAGGAGAACCCGGTCTGATTTCCAAAGAGCAGGTATTGCGCTCTCTTGTTTAGATAATTTGCTGTCTGAAACTTACTATTTGATGATTATTTCAGATCCAAAATCCTACTACCATGCTCGGAATTATCCGAGATGGCAAGTTGCCATGGATGAAGAGATGAATTCTCTTCAGAAAAACACTACTTGGGAGCTAGTTTCTCTTCCTCCGGGAAGGAAATTCGTTCAATGCAAGTGGGTGTTTCAGAAAGAGGTTGCTGCTGATGGAAGCACCTAAAAATATAAGGCAAGGCTGGTATCAAAAGGTTTCTCTCAGGTCCAAGGAGTGGACTACCATGAGACCTTTGCACCGTTTGCAAAAATGGACTCCATCCGCCTTGTTTTGGCTATTTCCGCATCCAAGCACTGGGAGGTGCATCACATGGATGTTAAGTCATCCTTTCTGCATGGAGATATTCATGAGGAGATATACATGAAGCATCCTGAGGGCTACATCACTGATCCATCTTTGGTTTGCAAGCTAAAGAAGTCACTATATGGGTTAAAACAGGCCCCAAGAGAGTGGTATTCCAAGATGGATGCCTTCCTTCTCTCCCAAAACTTTCAGAGATGTAGATCAGATCCAAATGTTTATTTACAGTAGCATGATGGTAATATAATTATCATTTTTTTATATTTTGATGACTTAGTGATCACAGGTAGCACAATTACCTCCATTTCAGCCATCAAAACTGCTCTCCACAATGCCTTTGAAATGAGTGATTTGGGGCTTCTAAAACAATTTTTGGGGCTTGAAATCGAGCAAAATTATGATGGGATTATGGTCACTCAATACAAATAAATTTCAGACCTGTTATTCAAGTTTAACATGGCTGAATGTAGGCCTGCACCATTCCCTTTCCTTTCAGGGATAAGCCTTGAAGAAGGAAAACACACACTTCCCATGGACTGCACTATCTATCGACAGCTGATTGGTAGCTTGTTGTACTTGACACATTCTAGGCCTGATATTTGTTATGCCATGAATGCTATATCAAGATACATGCAACAGCCTCATGATATTTACTGGAAGGTAGCCAAAAGGATCCTCTAGTACATTCAGGGAACCAGGACCTACAGCATTCACTATGCTGCAGACTCCGAGCTAGAGCTGGTTGGATACACAAATTCCGATTGGGTGGGTGATTCTATTGATCGGAAGTCAACTTCTGGATATGTATTCATGTTTTTTGGTGGCCCTATTTGCTGGTCAAGCAAAAAGCAGGCTGCCATAGCACTATCTTTAGCAGAGACCGAGTATCGAGGAGCGGTGAATGCTTGCATCCAAGCAGTTTGGTTGCAAGGCATTCTTTCAGAGTTTGATCTTGGTAGTACTTTGTCCACTATCCTCTTTTGTGACAACCAAAGTTCTATTAAGATATCCACAGATCTAATTACCAGGAAGAGGACCAAGCATGTAGAGATTCACATGCAGTACATCAGGGAGCTAGTGCATGACAGGACCATCATTCTGCAATACTGCCCGACTGATGACCAAATTGCAGACATCTTCACCAAGAGATTTTCAGAAAAGAAGTTCACTTACCTCCATTCACTATTGGGGGTGAGTTCATCAGGGTGATCTAGACTACTTTCAGTGTTCAGCTTGAGGGGGGGGGTTTTCCCACTGGTTTTTCCCTCTTTTCCTCACTTAGTTTGTTTTGAGCATTGTTTCAGTTTCAGCATTGTATAGGGTGACCTATGGCCTTATTTTTCGGGGCCCTAGCATTTTTATGCATCTATGTTTTCTAAATATTCCTGAGTATAGCTTAAGGGGGGGTGTTGGAGACATTTACCATCATACACACTCTTTTTGGTCAAATTGGCCTAGTTAAACCACTATCCTAAGTATAATTGACATTAATTGACATGAGTGGAGAATTAATTGCCATCATCCAGTCACACCCATGCCTACCTACAGTCAAGGAGGCTAACTTATCCTTCTCCTATAGTCAAGGAGGCTAACTGGAGCACTCTGGGGGTGATCCGAGTGATATTAATGCACCTAATTGCTAACTGGTGGTTACAATCAGTTCAACCAATCATTTAAGGCGCCTCCTCTCATTAAATATATTATTTAATGATTATTTATTATTATTTAATGATCTGGAGTCAACAGGGTGCCTCCACCAACTTCTGATGGTCAGTTCAGCTTCAGTTAACCTCATCGGGTTCATTGAAGTCATGGAGCACTAGCACTAGATGGTTGGCTTGCTATGACATGTGTTTGATCTCCTTCAGTTGAGATTCAGTCATTTATTGCACTCCGACTTCAGTTAGGGTTTGGTGAGTCAATTAGGGTTTTGGTCAAGTGGTTAACTGAGTGTGAACCTATGGTTGAGAGTCAATTAAGCTAGACTCACTCATTGAATTCGAATTGCCTCCTTAGGTATTTGAATTCCTCATGGATTCAAGCTATTTCTTGACATTGGTACTGTAACCATTGATTGTTTATTAAATATACAGAGAGGAAACCAATTCTGGTTCCGTTTAACACCATTTCATGAGTATTTGTTGATTATTCTTTGATGAGATTGATTCTTTGTTCCTAGATCAATGTGCAAGATTAATATTTCTTGTTTTTGGGGTAGTGGGGTCCATCAAAAGTATGTCGATTGGGTACTCGTTGATCATCATCACATTTTTTCATGTATTTCTTGTTTTTTGGGTAGCAACGTCCGTCAAAAGTATGCCGAGTGGGTACTCATTGGATGGAGAATTTAATTCCACATCCAACGAGCTCTCTCGATCGAAATTTGAGTAAAAACACGGGATATGTCGAAAATACAAACAAAAAAATTAGTTTTTTTTATGATACCTATCCCCAAATTTATATTAAAAAGGTGTTTAAGACCTATACGGTGTTTGAAATTTAAAGCAATTTCATTGGCTAACACATGATGACATGGAATTTGAATTAGAGTTAAAAGGCCCATTTTGAGTTGAAATTTCCTCTAATGCCTCAACCAATTTCTAGAATAAATAAAGGATTGGGGGAAAAGACAAGATGGGTAGCTGACAGCTTTATGGGGTTTCCCTTAGACATTTGGATTTTCCCCATTGGCTCAAGGGTTTGAATATTTTCCCTCCCTATTCCTTGTGAAATCACGCCCCCATCTCTTTAATGTTGCGGTGGATAGCTAGTTGTGGTATTTTTATTAATTTGCATTTTTACATGATGTCTCAAAATATATTGTGCCTGGATAGCACATAAACCATCAGCATCGATTTTAATCATCGACACATAAATTTTAAATCGATGGCGGGGCCTTTGCCTT
Organism: Pseudotsuga menziesii; assembly: GCA_001517045.1. NCBI lineage: Eukaryota > Viridiplantae > Streptophyta > Pinopsida > Pinales > Pinaceae > Pseudotsuga > Pseudotsuga menziesii. The sequence goes on from LPNX010393086.1 coordinate 14,037, forward strand.
GAGCTCCACACCATGATAACGATATTTACATCATATATAATTTTAATGCAAACGGGGTCGAAAACGGGATATTATAGTTGCACTTCCTCTTCACTATCTCACAATCTCTCTCACATAACACAGATATTGTTTTGTAATGCTACAATGCAATACATAGACGTATTACAATGTTTTTCTTTTATAAGGGCATTACCATGGGAAAATACCATGGGCCCACAAACTATTGGTTAGCAAACATCCCCAAAATTTCTTTTGGGGGATTTTCCCCCGAAGCTCCCAACCAGAGGGGGATATTCCCACATGGGAGGACAACCCCCTACTGGGACAAGTGTATAGTAAAATTAAGGTACAAACATGAATGAATAATAACATTTATGAATTTGGAAGATCGGGCTTCACAACCAACAATCTCCCACTTGGATACTGGTCACAACAACTCCACCACTACTACACTTCTTGGACTATGTTATGAACCTTGGACTTGGTAAATTTCTCATATTCACCTTAACGCTTGAAAGCTAGCTGAAACCAAGCAAGAACTCAGTTTCTATATGGTTACTACCTTTTTCAACATGTCTAACGGATTCTTTCTAGTATGTATCTTTTCCAACTTTAACAGTTCATCTTCCAAAACAGATATTATGAAATGGTACTTGAGCTATATATGTTTAGACTTTGGATGAAAGGTTGAGTTCTTTACAATATGGATGGCACTCTGGCTATCACTGTACAACCTGTTATTATCCTTCTTATTATCTAATTCCTCCATGAACCTCTACAACCAAATCATCTCTTTACTAGCCTCTATATCAGCAACATACTCTGCTTTCGTTGTTGAAAGTGCAACAACCTTTTGCAGTTTCGAAATCCAACTTACTGTTGTTCTACCCACAATAAAGGCATATCCTTTGGTGCTCCTCATGTTGTCATTATCACCTGCCATATATGCATCAACATATCCTTGTAGAACTGTGTTTGAATCTCCAAAACATAATGTATGAGAAATGGCACCTCTCAAATACCTAAGTATCCATCGTACTGCTTCCCAATGCTCTTAACCTAAATTGTTCATATAACTTCTCACAACTCCCACTACATGTGCAATATCTGGTATCGTGCACACTATGGCATACATCAAGTTGCCAACTGTTGATGAATAGGGAATCTTGGACATGTGTTTTATCTCTTCATGTCTCTTGGGACATGTCTCCTTACTTAGTTGGAAATGGTTGGCCAAAGGTGTACTAATTGGTTTTTCAATCTGCATTCTAAACCTGATCTCCAATACCTTTTCTATGTACTCGCCTAAACCTTGAGACAATGTCAATTTGTGGTTTTTCCTATCTCTTATTTTTCTCATACCAAGGATTTGCTTTGTAGCACCCAAATCCTTCATCGCAAATGATTTAGCTATTTTCTTTTGAGCACATTTATACCCTGCATGTTAGACCCTGCAACAAGCATGTCATCCACATAAAATAACAAAATAATATATCTTCCGTTATATATCCTCTTGAAATAAACACAGTGGTCAGAATGGCATCTACTATAACCCTTTTTTGTCATAAACTTATCAAAATTTAAATACCAATGACTTAGAGATTGCTTCAAGCCATACAAGCTCTTCTTCAACCTGCAAACCAAATTCTCCTTCCCTTTGAGCTCACACCCTTGTGGTTGCTGCATATAAATATCTTCATCCAAATCCCCATGGAGAAAGGTTGTTTTTACATCTAACTGTTCAAGATGCAAATATTCTACCTCCACTAAACTTAAAATAGTACTAATTGAAGTCATTGTAACAACAGGAGCAAACATTTCATTAAAGTCTATACCTTTCTTTTGTGCAAACCTCTTTATAAGTCTATCCTTGTACCACTTCTTTCCTTCATCTTCTTCCTTCAACCTATAAACCCATTTATTCTACAATGCTCTTTTTCCTATGGGAAACTTAGCCAAATCCTAAGTCTGGTTTCTTACCAATGAGTCCATCTCCTCATTCATTCCTTGCTCCCATTTCTTTATAGTTTCTACCTTCATTGCATCTTCATAACATTATGGTTCACCAGAATCAGTCATCAATAAATAATACAGTGAAGGAGAGAATCATTCAAGGGATCTATTTTTTTTTAACTGAAACAATAAATTATATACATTACAAAGGGTTGTGCATAGCCATTTAGTACAGAGTGAGCAAAATTCTGAGAAAAAAGAGCTAGAATAAGAGGTCTACATAAACTACCAACATAGTTGGTATCCAACTAAAACCTACTAAGGAGTCCTTGTTGCTAACTAAAATTAAAGAGTAAATTCGAACAAACTGTTGGTTCAAAAATATAAAAAAAAAACATAGAGTGAGCAGGAGGAATTATTTTGGTTTGCTTGAAAATCCCACAGGCTGGGTGACTGAAATATATTCCATAGGTTGATCTTCTTCACCAGGAGAGTCTTGACAATGTCTGCATTGGTTCATCTAGGTAAGCTTCAACACCTCATCCTTGATGATATCCACCATGCCCGTCAGCTCTTTGAGGTCTCTATCATGGTCATTTGTGCAGGATTCATGGAAACCCATATGGTTGGACAAGAACCTGATTTCAGATACCAAATGCTTAACGTCTAAAGCCATGTTTCTATTATCTTCAACACCTACTGCCACAAAGTCTGGGGGTCTACAAATATGATTTTTGAGGTCGTCCTGCCCCGCCTTGAGAGAAGTATACCCAGAACTTGAGCCTTTGTTGGCCATGGATATAGATCCTATACAAGCTGAAAGAGTTGAAGATGAGACCTGAAGAGTGTTAATCCTGGAGAGTGACGACTTCATGGGAGCTTGGGCATCGACAGGAAACACGCAGCCTTCATCAACGAGGCTAGAATGCGTAAGAGGTGGAATGAGAGGAGCTTCTGGGAAAAGAAGAGGATTCTGCAAGGCCAAAACCTGCAAAGGAGTGAGCCTAAAGAGTGATGACTTCACGGGAGGCTAGGCGTCATCAAGAAACACAGAGTCTTCAATGGAAGAGCCAGAATGCAAATGGGACAAAAGATGGGGAGCATCCGAGATAAGACAGGAAGACATGTCGCTTGTGTGGCCTGTCAAGGAGCTGGATCACACAAGAGGGGAGGATGGATAGTTAAGATGTGGCAAAGAAGGAGGCCACATGTCTATGAAGCAGCCACTGGGTCAGACAGAGCAAAGCACGTGAGTCAAGGCGTGGGAGGGGAACGCAACCCTTCAAGGGGGAAAGGATGATACCATGGCTTGAGGAGGGGGATGGGTTAGATTAGGGAATGAACCTAAAATGAACACCTTGGTCATCATAGATCATAGATCCTTGAGACAAGGAGGCCCCTTTATTCACCAAGTGATCAACAAGGACATTGTTTTTCCTGGGTATGTGATGAAAAGTGGTGTGAGGGGAAATGTTTAGAAGGGAAATCCGGTCAAAGAATTTTTTGTAGTTAATGGATCCTGTGGAGTATCCTAAGCGCATATTTAGGATAACTTGATGGGAATATCCAAAGACAAGAAGATTCGGGATGGATCCCCAGTCTATCATTTCTAGGCCATGAAAGAGCGTCAACTATTCTGCCTCATTGTTCGTCTTGATTCCAAGGCCCGAGGAAAACGTCTTCACGATTTTTCCAGTACGATTGAAAATAACCCCTCTCACACCTACATCCCTAGGGTTTCCTCTTGAGGCACCATCAAAGAATAGAGAATGATATTGTTGTTGTTTTATCCATTGAGAAAAGTCTTCAGGATTTTTCCTTAGTTCCCAGGAGTGAAGGGCTCGGGGGAATTTGGACTGAGGGGAGCTCTAAGGATGAAAGAGTCTGCAACATCTTGATTCCTTAGCTGAGAAATATTTTGAAGAAGGATAGACAACTCCTTTTGAAGCCAAGCATTTAGAGATCATGCCAATTTCTTTTGAAGTGATTTGAGTGGGGATTGATTTATTTCCTTCAAATATAATTATGTTTCGAGCCAACTAAATTTTCCAACAGAGGTTTTTGGGGATGGTGTTCCAAATTCTTTGTGGAGTGGTGTTTTTTCGAAGGACTCCAGGGAAGAGAGGGTTCCAGGAAACAAGAATTTTTCAGAGATGTCCTGGTGGGGAGAACCAAGGGTGTAGATCACACAGGACAGCCCTCCAGAACTAGATGGATAAGTTGCACTAAAGAAAATGATGGGAGGTAGTTTATGGGTGTGAGTTACAGAAGACACATCTGAAAGACACATCTGGAAGTTCCTTCGATCCCTATTTTAGAGAGGTTGTCTGCAATTAGGAGTTTGTTATGCATTAAAATCTAGAAAAAATGAATTAACTTTGGGTATACAATCAGATTTGCAAACCTTTTTCTAAAATTTTGCTTGAGGTTGAATGGTGTTGGAGTCCAGGATCCGATATCCTTCTTTGACTGAATATAATCCCTTGTTACCCCAACCAATGGTCTCCTTAATTCATCGATGGATGGGAGATTTATTGTGTAAGAACAAGAGGAATTGATCAAAAGCTTGATTGAGATGCTGAGGGGGATCGAGGGCTTTCCAACACCTCCAAGTCCTAGAGTGGTCCCATTCTGACATGTCATAGAGCAAAAGGAATTTGTTTTCATGAGACCATCTAGAGAGGTATTGTAGATAGGGGATGGAGGATAATGGGGGGTACCCGAGAATTATATCCGTCCAGATCTTGATCCTTTTGTCATTACCTGGAATCTAGTAGAGGTCATCTTTATTGAGACTAGTAGAGGATTTATAGAGGTTCCTCTCCCTTCCTAGTTTATATCAAGAATTTTAGATTTTAGCTTCTTAATATATTTCTTCTAGGTAACCTCTTTCTACCAATCCTTACCCCTAGTTTCCATCCTCCAAACAAGTTTGTCCCTTAGGGATTTATTCATTTGCTCATGATCTCTCAGTCCTAGTCCCCCTTTAATTCCGGCAGCTTTGACTGTGTTCCAATTTACAAGGTGGAATTTTTTTATTTTGGACTTTACCTCCCTGCCATAAAAACTTCTTGATTTCTAGGTTGATGTTGTTCATGACAGAATTTGGAGCCAATTTCATTGAGATAGAATAGATTGGATAAGAGGAAAGGACCGATTGAATCAGGGTGGTATTCCCAACTAATTTTAGTCATCTTGTCCCCCATAATTGAACTTTGTTCTTGATTTTCTGGATGATAGGTCCCCACATCGAGGAGGTGGTGGAGCTCTTGGAAATGGGAATACCCAGATATTTGAAGTGATTCCATTCGTAGTTTGATTTGATCTTCGAAATCTGAGATATATCTCTAAGGATTTTGGCATTGCAGTTCCAACCATATAACCAACATTTATCAAGGTTTATCTTGCTTCCGGAGGTGCGGAGAAAGAGGTCCAAGGAGAGGTTGAAATTTCTAGTGATCTGAAGGGAGGCACTTCCTAGGAGGATGGTATCATCGACAAAGAGAGCATGGTTCATGGGGAGGATTCCCCTTGAAAAGGAGAGGTCAGGGATAGTTCTTTCCAATTGGGACCTATAAAGTATTTTGCTCAACGAGTCGGCTACAAGGATGTACAGAAAGGGGGATAAGGGGAATCCTTTCTGGATACCACATTTGGCTTTGAAGAAATCAGAAGGTTTGCCATTAACAAGGGGGGAAATCCATGGAGAGTTGATTCAGGCTTGGATATTCTTAATGAAATAAATGGAGAATCCAATTTTTTGCAAAATCAAAAAGATAAAATCATGCCTTAAACGATCGAAGGCGTTGGCGAGATCGAGTTTAATAGCCATACCTACTTCTTGCCTTTTTAGGCTGGAATGAATAGCTTCTTAAACAAGGAGGATATTTTTATTGATGTGTCAACCTGCAATGAACCCTCCTTGGTTGGGGGAGATGAGGTTAGGAATGATATATTTAAGCCTGAGGGAGAGAATCTTGGCAAAAAAAATTAAGAGGAATTGCAAAGGGAGATGGGGAAGAAACGCTTAATAGAGGTGGGATTGGGTTCTTTAGGGATAAGGGCGAGGAACGTGGAATTAGTGGCTTTGCTAATTTTTCCTTTCGATTGGATCTAGGAAATAATCTTGATCAAGTATTTTTTAATTATGAACCAACATTTCCTATAGAAACAGATAGAGAAACCATCTGGCCCAAGAACTTTTCGAGGATGAAGGGACCAGATGGCCTTCTTGATTTCTTCTTCAGATATAAGGGTGTCCAGAACATCTGAGAATTTTTTTCCAATAAGTGTGGGGATGTTTGAGATCATATCCATCATCTCATCCTATGTAATCTCCTCCTCTGATGTGTAAATATGTTCAAAGAAAATTGTTACCTCCTGATTGATTTCATCTTGGTCTGTAAGTTTGGTACCATCGTCCTTTGTGAGTTCCTTTAGGATATTCCTCCTTTGCGCTCCTTGTGTTGGTAGTGTAATAATTTGGTATTTTGGTCGCCACCTTTTAGCCAGAGATTCTGGGAGCACAATATCCAGTATTCTTCCTCCTGTCTAGTTGTGATTTGGATTCTTATATCAAGATCTCTTTCTTGGTCGAGTAGGTCACTGATGAATTCTTCTTTCCCATTTTTTCTTGTAGAGTGCCTATGATTTTAATAAGCTCTAACTTCATTTCATTTGGCTCTTGGTAGTTTCATACATTCCAGAGTTTGAGATCAATTTTAACTTGCTTTATCTTTTTCTCCCATATATAGCTCGGAGAGCCTACAATGAAGATATTCCAATAGTTTTTTATAGTGGATAGAGCTCCCTCTGATTCCAACCACAGAGGGTTGAACCTGAAGGGGAGTGGACCTAGATTCCCAATGTGAGACAGGAAGAAGTAGAGAGGTTTGTGATCTGAAGTTGTCGAGGCAAGCATCTTGGAATCATGAATGGTCATGTTATTGAGAAAAGAGGTGCTTACCAGAATATGATTAGGCCTTGCAGCTATGTGCCTGGGACCTATCCTTTTGTTGCTCCAGGTGAATTTTTCATTCTTTGGCTTGATATCAATTAGGCCCAGAGGGAGATGAGTTCTCCCATACTTTTCCCAAAAGGGTCCCAAACTTGGGATCCTCCTCTTCTTTCCTCAGTTGAGATAGTAACATTAAATTCACTAACTATGATACAAGGAAGGTGCTTCTTTCCCAAAATTTGGTCTTCCAGGGCATTCCAGAATGCCTCTTTTCTTGCCTGGATAGTGGGCCAATAGATATTCCCAATTCAGAGAGTTTCATTGTTGTCTTTGTATTCTAATTCAACGAAGATCCAGTTTCTATTTTCTGAAGTTGAGTGCAAAGAGTATATTTGTTTATCCCACCATGTGAGGACAACCCATGAGGCCCCAGAGGCACTGACATGATACCTTCACCTCTGGCTCAGATCTTATTCATTATTTTTAAACAATATTCTGTAAGCATTTTTTCTCTTGGATGATGAGGATGGAATTTTCCTCCATATTCTTGAATCTTTTAACGACTTCTAGCTTTTTCTTTCCTCCCAACCCTCTACAGTTCCAGGAGACAAGCTTCATTATTTCTTAGGAGGGTGGGACGCCTTATCCTTTTTTTCTTCTTTGGTGCCAATTAGGTACTTCTTATCTTGGGTATTTCTGACTAGGAAGTCTAGACTAGCTTGCTTCCCTACCACTTTCTCCCTAGCTGCTTCCATTTCCCTGATGAACTTGTTTGGTTTTCTTCCTTTTTTAACTTGTGGTTCTAAATATTCATCTTTATTGTTCGATGTTTCTTCAGTTTGTGCATTTTCCCTTGACCTGGTGACTGAGCCTCTGGAGTTAGTTGAAGCTTCAGATCTCGCTTTAGGATGTACTTGGTGTTACGAAGAGAAATTCCTATGGCTTGGGGTACCACAACAGACAGCTTGACTCCAAAAATCAATCCTTTCCAATATGCAATAGAAATTAAATGTCTAACACTAAAGGATCAGACCTTGTACCTTATTTCGGATGGTTGAAGTAGATCCCCGTTGAGCTTTCCAATCTTCAGCTTGAATTGATCTGTTACTTCCTCAACAACAAGTAAACAATACAAGCATTCTATATATCATGGTGTTAGATCTTTTCTAGCATATATAATCAATAATGTACAAGCATTTGGCATTATCCCATGGATAAAATATTCATTCAAACACACATTATTGGACAGGAAAAGATATTTCTATTAATATAAATCAGAGATTACAAGATACAACCTCTGATGGCACATCTGCGAACCGGAGAAACTGAATCCCCCACTTGGGCCTCCACCACTTCAATCCTCCATCTCTCGATAGCAAGCTTACAAGCAAAAGGCAAGCTTGGGAAGAACACAAAAGTGCTCCAAGGGACAAAGGGATGTAGACTCAAGCATAAGTTCCGTCAACAATGGACTATAGTTTCTTTGCTCTCAATTCTCTCTTATTCCTTCAATGTACTAAGGGGTTCCTTATATATCTTTTCAAAGGGGTAATGAAAGGTCGAATCCGAGCGATCTCAAGGCATAGGGAAGGCCAGGAGTCAAATGAGTTGGGTCCATGTCAAGGAAAACTCCAAAAGGATTTGGATTATGCACACATCCCGATGTACGCAGTTTTAGTGGTCAAACCCGCGTATATACACGCTTATAGGTTTAAAAGTCGCGTATATCATTTTTCATATGTTTTTAGGGATGATCAAGGAAACATAAAAGGACAAAAAGTGGTCCATAGGGTCTAAGGAGTCTGTAGCGAGACAGGGGAAGGCCATACAAAGTGTGATTCACCTAGAGTGGTGAAATCCGCTATAACAGATGCCCCCTAATGTGTGAGGTCAGAGGGGTCATATGATAGCCGAAATACATTATAAGTCCATCCCAGAAGTGGAGTGATGAAGGATCCCAAATGGAAGACCAGCCACCCAATCAGCATAGTACAATAATACAACTTTGCATACAATTGCAAATACATATAGCAGTCCCAGATACATAGGAGTACAATGGCCATGAATAGGCATGATACATGATATCACATATGTGGTCATCGCCATGTACAATATACATAGGTTAGAATCTCCATGATGAATATATACAAAGGACCATGATCTCCAAAATGGCTGAAGATATACAATAGATCAAGATCTCCATAGTGGCTGGAAATATCTGACATATACTGGAATCAAGTCACGAGAGCTGAAATCTCATGAATACTAGCACGATCAAGGAGGTAGCATATAAGAGATGCCACCAATCTGGAAAGTCTTCTACACAAACCGCTATGAGTACATGTCCTACTATGCGAATAGAGGTGTCGAGGTCAAACATAGTAGTCCATCATCTGATTACCGGTCATTAATGTATACCATTAATAGACACGAGATTACCCACCGATAATGAAAATGGGAATCAAGGTACCACAACATCCTATGGCTTGGGGTACCACAATAGACATCTTGACTCCAGAAATCAATCCTTTCCAATATGCAATAGAAATTAAATGTCTAACACTAAAGGATCAAACATTGTACCTTATTCCGGACGGTTGAAGTAGATCCCCATTGAGCTTTCCAATCTTCAGCTTAAATTGATCTGTTACTTCCTCAACAACAAGTAAATAATACAAGCATTCTATATATCATGGTGTTAGATCTATTCTATCATATATAATCAATAATGTACAAGCATTTGACATAATCCCATGGATAAAATATTCATTCAAACACACATTATTGGACAGGAAAAGATATTTCTATTAATATAAATCAGAGATTACAAGATACAACCTTTGACGGCACGTCTACGAACCAGAGAAACTGAATCCCCCACTTGGGCCTCCACCACTTCAATCCTCCATCTCTAGATAGCAAGCTTACAAGAAAAAGGCAAGCTTGGGAAGAACACAAAAGTGCTCCAAGGGACAAAGGGATGCAGACTCAAGCATAAGTTCTGTCAACAATGGACTATAGTTTCTTTGCTCTCAATTCTCTCTTATGCCTTCAATGTACCAAGGGGTTCCTTATATAGCTTTTCAAAGGGGTAATGAAAGGTTGAATCCGAGCGATCTCAAGGCATGGGGAAGGCCAGGAGTCAAATGAGTCGGATCCATGTCAAGGAAAACTCCAAAAGGATTTGGATTATGCACACATCCCGATGTACGCAGTTTTAGTGGTCAAACCCACGTATATACGCGATTATAGGTTTAAAATTCGTGTATATCATTTTTCATATGTTTTTAGGGATGATCAAGGAAACATCAAAGGACAAAAAGTGGTCCATAGGGTCTAAGGAGTCTGCAGCGGGACAGGGGAAGGCCATACAAAGTGTGATTCACCTAGAGTGGTGAAATCCGCTATAACACTTGGGAGGGAATGGGTTGAGCTCTGAGCTCTTCCTGAGCGATTTGTGGTGGGTCTTCTTTTGGGTCGGGATCTTCTATGGGGATTTGGGATTTTGTGCATCTCGCATGTCCTCATCTTCCTTGTCTTCACTTGAGAGAACTTGGAATTTGTTACCAGTGACCTTCTTGTTAGAGGTAGGATGTGCTTGTTGGAGTGTGGCCTTAGATCCTTTCCTTTTATTAACTTCGTTCCATCCTTCAGTGGAAGACTCTTCTATGTTGAGCTTTGTTGGATTTTTTGGTAAAAATTTAGCAAAATTCCCATATTCATGGCAGACTTTGCACTTAAAGGGGATTTTCTTGTAGTCGACAATCTGCAAGTGTTTCCATCCATCCATTGAGAGATTGATGTCCTCAAGGGCACCCTTCTCTAGATCCACTTCAACACAGATCCTAGCGCAGGAGAATATAGGGGGTTTGGGTTTGGATTTATCAATATATTTTCCCAAGGTGTTTCCTATTGAACGGAAATCCTCATCGTTCCAACAATGCAAAGGAAGGTGTGGAAGCTTCACCCAAACTGGAACAACAGTGGGAATATCTTTCTCAAGGTCGAATTAAATGTCCCATTTGTTGAGATACATACCTCTAGGCACCATGAAATAATCCCCATTCCTAAAAATGAGATCTCGATCTTCTTTCTTCTCAAAGATAAAAACAAAGTATCCTTTCCCACAAAAGATTTGTTGGACTTCTCCTTGAATGAGCGGATGCCAATTTTTACTCAGCTAGATTTCAATGGACCAAGGGGAAGGCCAAATGCCTATAAAGAGCCCTATGGGACCTTTTTTAGAAAGAGCGACTACTTTACGCTTGGATGCAGTGGAGGAGAGTTTAACATCTGGAATGTCAGAGCACTTGATAAACTGAGAGTTGGGAGAAGAACTGGAGGCTGAGAAAGGGGGATGGGAAGCCACGATATGCTGAAAGAGGTCTTCAATGTTTCCCACGCCATTAAGCTCAGGATCTGGGGGATCCATGGGTGACGGCAAACATGCCCAAGGCAAGGTGTTGAAAAAACCCTAGCTGAGGGAACCCTAGAGCTGGATGGAACCAGTCATTTGTTTGTTCTGGGGAGTTACAACCCTTTCACAAACTACTTAGATGTTGTTATTATAACTCCACCCTTGGTTAAAGGGGTCTACTTAACCTGGTATATCTTCTTACATTTACAGGAGTTTGAGATATATGTTGTTGCTCTTGATTTTTTGGTGCCTTTGGAACTTCATTTTCTTCGATTTCATCAAGCACTATGTACTATGTGTTTTCCACATGTTTTCATTTTCCTCTTTCTTTCCCCGCAATTGATCCTTGTACATAAACTTTTAATTGAATACTACATCTCTACTCCTAATGATTTTTTTATTTTCGTAATCCCATAAGTGATAACCAAAAAGATCAACCATGTATCCAATAAAGTTACATTTCTTGGATTTAGCCTCAATATTTGTTCTATTTTATTTATCAATATGGACAAATGCTTCACAACCAAAAGTTCTCATAAATGATTAGTTTACCTTTTTACATGTCCATGCCTTCTCTGGAATTCCATGATCCAAAGTGCTTGAAGGCCCTCTGTTTATTAAATAAACAACACTATCTACAACATCAACCCAAAACTGTAAGGGAAACCCTACATGCAATCTCATACACCTTGCATGCTCCATGATCATCTTATTCATCCTTTCTGACACACCATTTTCTTGTGGTGTTCCTGGGACTGTATTCTCTCTACGAATCCCATTGTATGAATAGTAACTATCAAACTCCTTACTGTAGTATTCACCTCCATTATCATATCTGATACATTTCAACTTTTTTCATGTCTCATTCTCAACCAAATATTTCCACTTCTTAAATGTAGAAAACACATCAAATTTATGTCTAATGCAATAAACCCAAGTTTTTCTAGTTGCATCATCAATAAAAGTAACATAATAATGAAAGCCACCAAGAGATTGTAGCTGAGCAGGTCCCCATAAATTTGTATACACAAGCTCTAACTTTTCACTCTTATTTTGTTTCCCAACCTTGAGAAATTTGACTCTCTTCTATTTTATGTAAACGTAGTTCTCACAGAATTCCAAAGTTACCTGCTTTATATCTAGAATCAATTTCCTTGAGTGGAGAATATGCATCCCCTTCTCACTCATGTGGCCAATCCTATGATGCCACAATGTTGCACCTGTTTCTATGGAAGTTACAAAGATAGAATAATCAATATTATGAGGGCATAATACAACGTACTTATACTATCTCCTTTTGTTATTATCAATGCTCCTTTAGTGATCTTCCACCACATTTTTCCAAACGTAGATAAACAACCGCTATCTACCAACTGCCCTATTGAGATTGGATTTCATTTCATAGCAAGAATATGCCTTACATCTTTTAACAGCCATGCATTTCCATTATTTAACTTAATTAGTACCTTACCAATTCCAACAATTTTATGTGATTCATCATCCCCCAATAAAACATGTCCAAAATCACCTGGAACATAATCATGAAAAAATTTCCTATGGGGTGTAGCATGACATGAATCCCATGAATCTACTACCTTGTAATCACTAGTATTATATAATGCAAGAATCAAAGCATCTTGTAACACATCACCTACTATATTTGCTTCCCGAGTAGTCTCCTGCTGCCCATATCCTTTCTTCTTTTGAGCTTTGCAAACTTTCTTTAGATGTCCTCTCTTACCATAGTTCGAGCACTCTATCTTTCCAAATATGGAGTTATATCTTCCCTTTATATACTTTTTGCGATTACCTGAGATCCTTCCTCTCTCTCTTTGTCTTCCCATGCTCTCCATGGTCAATGCATTACCTGATGTCTCACTTGTGTTTTTTCTTTACATTTCATCGCTAAGAATAACACCAACAACATCATCACATGACCAAGCCATTCCATCTTTCTGGTAATGAGCACGGGATTAGAAAATCCCTAACCTCATCATCAAAGTTCACTTTTACATAACTTAGCTGACTAGTAATAATATTAAATTCATTTAAATGGTTAGCAATAGGTCCACCTTCTGACATCTTCATATTAAATAAATGCTTCAATAAAAATATCTTGTTGGAAGATGAGGATTTTTCATAGAGCTTATCCAATGCGCTCATCACACCCTCTATTGTCTTTTCTTTAGAAATATTGAAAGCCACAGACAAATCCAGGTACAGTCGTATTGTTCCCAGTTCCTTTCTGTCAAGAACCTCCCGTTCTTCATCCTTCATAGTCATCGGTTGTCTTGTTTTTCCACCCAATGGTAGGTATAGATCCTTCTGGTATAGATAGTCCTCCATTTTCATCTTCCATAACTAGTAGTTTTGGTCATTAAATTTCTTGACCCTAAACTTTCTTTCTTCTGCCATTGCTCCCACTCGAACCACAAACCCGTATTTCCTATGAGTTTACCAACCAAATAGACCTTTTTCTATGATGCCAATTTTTAGAAAATAGGATCGCAGAGCAATTACAATAACTAATAAACAAGATACAAATATTAAAACACAATACAAGAGAGACACAGATATAACGTGGTTCACCCAAGATGGGTTACGTCCACACAAAAATTGGCAGTCATTTATTATTATACCATCGAGCAAAATGAAGGGATACAACCTACAACAACCCTGCTACACTTTCTCTTCACTCTCTCATAGTCTCTCTCACACAATCACAGAGATTATTTTACAATGCTACAATACAATACATAGTAGTTTTACAATGCTTTTCTTTTATAGGGGGATTACCATGGGAAAATACCATGGGCCCGCAAACTATTGGCCAACAAACATCCCAAAAATTCTTTCAGGGGCTTTGCCCTCAAACCTCCCAGTTGAGGAGGATGGGCCTCCCTGTTAGGACGACTGTATAGTAAAACTAGGGTACAACCATGGTTGAACAATAACATCTATGAATATGGAAGATCAGGATTCAAAACCAACAAATAGGATGGTTGGTGGAGGTATTGATTCCTTTCTCTCTATTGGTGGAGGTATTGATGCCTTTGTCTCTATTGGTGGAGGAATCGATGCCTTTTTCTCTATTGGTGGAGGTACCAATGGCTCTGGTTTAGGACGTTGACCATATATATATGATATAGCATATATTTGACTTGATATGTATATTTAAAGTCATGTATCATGGGTTTGATATTATTGTTCATGTGTGTGTGTGTGCGTGTGTGTGTGCTGCATTTTTCATGTTCATGTACTTTATTTATATGTTGATGTTGGTGTGTATATTGTTAGTTCATATTACATATGTTTGTTATATGTGTATATTAAATGATACTTGTTAGATGTGTGTGATGATGATGTTAGACAATGCTTTTGTTTTGTTAGATGTGATTTTTATATTTATATGCTAGATGTCATTTATATGTGTTAGATGTTTTAGCTTTTTTTATGTGTATGTTATATAGTACTTATCATATTTGATAGGTGATCATAGATGTGTATTTTATATGATGTTAGCTAATTTAAAATTTGTATTTTAGATGATGTTGATGTTTGTCAGATGGTGATGATGATGATGGTAGGTGATTTTAGATTTAATTATTAGATGTTTAACTTAGATGATGGTAGGTAGCAATATTAGATGTGAATTTTTGTGTTTATTATGTGTATGTTAGGTGATGTTCGATGCATATGGTACATGATGTTGTTAGGTAATGCTTGTGTTGTTTTAGATGTTTATGTTAATTGTGATTGATGTACTTTATGTATGATTAAGTTAGCTAATTTTTATCCTGTGAATGTTAAATGGTGATTATCATGTTTTGTAACACGCCGATTTTGACCCCGTTTGCATGAAAAATGTATATGATGTAAATATTGTATTTAATCGTGGTGTGGAGATAAAGGAAAAATCCCCACCATCGATTTAGCATTTTATGTTTCGGCGATTGAAAATCGTTGTCAATGGCATTTCGTGCTAGCTAGGCACATTATAATTTTGGGCATCATGTAAATATGTAATTTAATTAAAATACCCACAACCAGCTATGTCAATGCAACATTAAAGAGATGGGGGCATGATTTCCTAAGGATGGGGGGGGTGTATTCAAACCTTTGAGCCAATGGGGAAAATCCAAATGTCAAAGGGAGAACCCATCAAAACTGTCAACTACCCATATCTTGTCTTTTTCCCCAATCATTTATTTCTGCTAGAAATTGGTTGAGGTAGTTATTGCATGGGAATGGGAAGAGTAAGGGAAAAATTCAAATTGGGTAGAGAACCCATTTTAGAAAAACATGTTTTGACTTCCTGGGCAAGTAAAAACCCAAAAAACGTATGCCCATTCTACCTTGCATCCACGTTTTTATCTTCCTCCGGTTTTTGGAGCTGTTGTGCATTCCCCGTTCAAGTTTTTGCAATTTCCTGTGTTTTCCCCATGGCTGGGAAGTTGTTGTGTTAACATTCAGTGGTTGGGATCTCTATTGGGCGTTTTTGTGTTGTTTCCACATTCCCATGATTGGGAATTCCGTGTCTTCAGTGTTGCACAGCCAATGGGAGGATAGAACCACGAATTTAGGGACTGAAGGAGTTGTTTTTTCCCACGTGAAGCCATACAATGTTTCTGGAACAAATTTCTCATGATGGGTCGTTTTTCTCTAATTACCATTTTTTGTTTTTGGCTCCCATGATGTTTTTCATCAATCCCAGAACTTGTATTTTGTTGTGTATGCATATTATGTTTTGGTCTGAACTGGTTGGAGTCGAATTGGGTCTAATCTAGCTTGATAAACCTAGTGTAGGAAGGAACCTCATAGACAGATCTAGAGGGGCTGGTTTTCTTCTTCGTACACCCTGAATAGCACTAGAATGGAAGGCATAGCTTGAGGGACTATGTAGCAAATAAGGGGATGCTTCATTGTGTTTGGTGTGTATATGTTTTAGGATCCAATCCCGATTGAGTGCAGGTGTCCATAGCTCTATGGTTGAGCTCACTAGCTTATCAATTCAAGATTTCCACCTCCCTAGCATCTTGATAAACCCAACTGTGTTTGGCTTGGATGAGTTTTGATGTGTATTCGGCTATGTGTGAGCCTGTTGTATTTCCCTTATTCCTTGCTGGAATCATGCCCAGCTCGGGCGTGGTAATGCTGCTGAGAGATTGATGAGCACAATGGCCTATGGTTGGGTGGAACGTTGCACTGACATAGCTAGTTGTGGGACAAGCTTCTTCTCAAGATAAGCATATCTTGTGTTGATGTATTTGTAACTTCAAAATGTATTCATCTATGTATCTTATGTATTGTAACCCGATGTTTATTCCAGGATGTATCTATAATGTAATTGAGTCATATTGTCATGCCCCGATGTTCCGATTGGGAGGATCAATAATGTAAACAAGTCATGTCAAGTCATCGTGAGTAACCCTCCGATTGTTTAAGGGTTAAAGTCCCCGCATTTCCGGGGCACTAGGGTTATTAGACTCTCCTAGTAGAGGTCGGCCCTGGTAGGGTTTTAGTCATGTCAGGATTAGTATAAATAGAGAAATAGAGTCTCTATTTATCATACAACTCATACACACTCAAGTGTAGCGCATAGTTGAGGAAGGAGAAGACACTGGGGCTAGTCAAGAAGAAGATTACTATTGTTGGGAGATCACTTACTATTTTGGGGCTTTTACTGTTTTGGTGTTGATTCTATCTCTGAGGAAGTTGTGGGGTTTTCTCCTTTATGGTTCCCCCGAGGAAAAACATTGTGTTCATTGTCTCTTGTGTTTGATTGTTGTACTTGGTATTCTCTCAGTTAAAGATCCTAATAATGCTAGCTTAATGTTGAAAAATTAACATGGTATCAAAGCTAACCTGAGAAGAAGACACTGTGTAGCTGCGGGAACTAGGTATTCCTAGTTTGTGGATCTTCCTCCACATATTTTCAGCAAAAGTAAGGTGGAATAACTCTCCTCCTTAGGGTGCATCTTTCTGTCGAAGCAGAATCCAATTCTGAGGTTTTTCAGTTTTGGACCCAACACTGCTGCCAAAAATCAGGGCTTTTCACAGAAGAGGATTTTTTCAGTGAGCCCAGGCCTGGATTGATCTCCTCCCCAAAATCAAAGTTAGGGACAAAATTCAAGGCATTTGGGTGGATAGAACTCCGGAAAAGCAAAACCCTAATTTGCTCCTAAACCAGCTTTGCAGGATTTCAGCTCAAGTTTCAGATCCGACATCTTGAACCTGGTAAGATCTAAAATATTTTGTATTTCCATTTGAGGTTCTCAGTTAATATGTCTCATCATACCAAGCTTGATGAAAAGCTTGAGGGAGATGATAAATTCCGAGCCTGTAAGTATAGGATCTCCCTGGTCCTGGAAGAGAATGAATTAGACTCCTACATTCATGAGGAGGTTCCAGTTCCAGAGGGAGATGAGGAAAAGGCCTTACATAAGAAGAGAATGGTTATGGAAAAGAGAATCATTGTTTATTCTATCAAGGATCACCTTATCCCACAGGTGTACTCTCTTAAGACACCTAAAGCTATGTTTGATGCCCTGACCAAGTTGTTTGAAGGGAAGAACATAAACCGGAAGATGACTCTGAGGAATCAACTGAAGAATGTGAAGATTCAGAATGCATAAAATATCCATTCTTACTTCATAAGGGTTTCTCAGATCAACGAACAATTAGAAGCTATTGATGAAGAAGTGGAAAATGCAGAGATTGTGATGACTACTTTGAATGGCCATCCTAGGTCATGGGATTTTTTCATCCAAGGAATCTGTGCTAGAAAGAAGCTAGTCAAGTTCAGCAGACTATGGGAAGAGTACTCTCAAGAAGAAGCTCGGATAGCAGCTCGAGAAGAGAAGATGGGAAGTGAAGATCAAGCTCTCATAGTTCACTCCAAGAGAGGCATAATAAGACCTCATCGCTTCAAAGGTAAGAATCATCATCATAGAGATAACAATAGAAAGGACCTATCTAGAATAAGATGTTATACATTTGATGAGATAGGGCACTTTGCAAAAGACTATCCTAAGAGCAAGAACCACTCTCATAATAAGAAGAGATCCAGATATGAAAGTGAAGATTCTTCAAGCAAGGACGAATATGTTCTGATCTCTGCTCTCACAGGTAACATTACTCATGGTAGTGATGATTGGCTTATAGACAGTGGGGCTTCCAAACATATGAATGGATTCAAGGAATCCTTTGTAAGACTGTCGGAACATGAATCACCTCACAAGGTGAAGCTAGGAGATGACTACCAATATCCAATAAAAGGTAGTGGGGAATCTTCATATAAACTAGACTCTGGTAAGTCTCTAACAATGAAAGAAGTATTGTTTGTGCCAGGACTCAAGAAGAACCTTCTCTCCATATCAGCATTGGATCCAAAAGGAATGTGGGTTGCATTCATAGATGGTCAAGTCATTATGTGGCCTAGAGGAAAGACTATCGATGATGTGGTAGTGATTGGAGAACAAGAAGGAGGATTGTACAAATTGAAGGGCCATCCAGAACAAGCCTTGGTCCATGACACAGTAGATCCAAATGAGCTTTGGCATAGAAGGATTGCACATGTGCATTACAGAGCACTACCTATTGCAAGCAAAGTTGTTGAAGGTCTTCCAGAATTCCAAGCAAAACATGATGGTGTCTGCAAAGGATGTGCGAAAGGAAAGAATACAAAGAAGACATTTCCCAGCAATGAAAGTAAAGCTAAATACATACTAGAAATCATCCACTCCGGTGTATGCGGTCCTATGTCATCAAACTCACTAAGCGGGTATGCATACTATGTTTCTTTTATTGATGATTTTTCTAGAAAGACATGGGTTTACTTCATGAAGAAAAAAGATGAAGTATTCACTAAGTTCAAGGAATTCAAAGCCTTGATCGAGAACCATACTGAAAAGAAGATTAAGACTTTTCGATCACATAATGGCGGAGAATTCACTTCGAATTAATTCAAAGAGCTATGCAAAGAATCGGGGATTAAGAGGGAGTTGTCCACTCCTTATAATCCACAACAGAATGGGATTGCAGAATAGAAGAATAGAACTATCATGGAAGCTACAAGAGCCATGCTTCATGATCAAGATCTTCCTATGCATATTTGGGCAGAAGCTACCAGAATAGCGGTGTATGTACAGAACTGTACTCCACATAGAGTACTCAAGAACAAGACTCCTGAAGAAGTCTTCTCCAGCAAGAAACCAGAAGTCATCCATCTCATAATATTCGGCTACTCTGTATACATACACATTCCAAAAGAGAAAAGAACAAAATTAGATCCTTCAGGAAAGAAGGTTGTACTTATGGGATACTCTGAAAGCTCGAAGGCTTACAGAATATATTTCCCAGGATACAAGAAGATTGACATCAGCAGGGATGTGACATTTGATGAAGACACGGCTTACAACAAATCCAGAAAGAGACATGTTGAAGAACCTGAAGAAGCAGAAGCAGAAGCACCCAAAATTCATGATACAACCATGAATGCAGAAGCTCAAGAAGAAGATCGAGAATTTGAAGAACCACAAAGACCTGGTGATCCACCTCTGGAGAAGAATCCTCATAAGAGGAAACCTGCTTGGGTACGAGAACTTATCTAAGGTGCGGAAAGATATGGGGCTCTAGAAGAGAACCACAGAGAAAGAAAGAGGACCAGATCCTACTCCGGGTATGTAGCCTTACTATGTGATTTCATTGATAAAGAACCTTCAAGTTATGAAGAAGCGGAAGAACGGAAAGAATGGAAGGATGCTATGATCGGAGAATACCAAATCGATCATGAAGAATGATGTCTGGGATGTTGCCCCAAGACCAGACGGGAAGTCAGTTGTAACTTCCAAATGGATCTACAAGATCAAGCATACTGCAGATGGTAGCATTGAAAAATATAAGGTAAGATTTGTAGCTCGGGGTTTCTCTCAAAAAGAAGGAATAGACTATGAAGAAACCTTTGCACCTGTAGCCAAATACACTTCCATCATATCAGTACTTTCTATGGCTGCAGTGATGAAATGAAAGATACATCAGATGGATGTCAAGACTGCTTTCTTGAATGGTGTAGTGGAAGAGGAAGTGTATGTAGAACAACCACTCGGTTTTGAGACACATGACAAGAAGTCTCATGTGTGTAGATTGAAGAAAGCCCTGTATGGTCTAAAACAAGCACCCAGGACCTGGTACGGCAGAATTGACAGCTTTCTATCCAGTTTGGGCTTTACCAAGAGTAAAGCAGATTCTAACCTTTAATACAAGGTTGAGGATGGCAACCCAGTGATGCTTCTACTATATGTAGATGATTTGTTTGTGACAGGTATGGATGGGTTGATTGCTGATACAAAAAGAAAGCTTGCTACCAAGTTCGAGATGAAGGACTTAGGTATGATGCATTACTTTCTAGGTATGGAGGTGTGGCAGAGTACAGATGGAATCTTCCTTGGACAAGGGAAGTATGTAGTAGAGATCCTGAAGAGGTTTGGGATGATGGACTACAAGGCTATAGCCACACCGATGGCATCGAACCTGAAGCTATTGAGTGACGCTTCATTAGAGTCGGTTGATGCTATCAGATGATTGGGTCATTAATGTACCTGACGAACTTAAGACTAGATATTTGCTTTGCTGTGAACACCTTGAGCCAGTTCCTGACAGATCCAAGACATGTTCACTTAACTACTGCAAAGCATATTCTGAGGTACCTAAAGGGTACAGTTGACTATGGGCTCAAGTACGATGTGAATCAAAAGATTAACCTGGAGGGTTATGTTGATTCAGATTGGGCAGGCAGTGCCATCGATAGGAAGAGCACTTCAATATGGGGTCAGGTGTGATCTCTTGGTTTAGCAAGAAGCAATCCTGTGTGGCACTGAGTATAACTGAAGCAGAGTATGTCGCAGCTTGTTCAGCTAGTTGTGAGGTAGTATGGCTACGGAAGCTACTGTCTGATTTATTTGATCTCCAGTTGGATGCTACTTGTATACATTGTGACAACTAGAGTTGCATGAAGTTGTCAGAGAATCCAGTGTTCCATGACAAGTCGAAGCATATCGAGATCAAGTACCACTATATCAGTGATATGGTGTAGAGGGGAGCAGTGAAGCTCCAGTATGTTGCGACAGAGGAACAGATAGCTGATGTATTGACGAAGCCATTTGCTAGGGTGAAGTTTGAGTACTTCAGGGAGAAGCTTGGTGTTCTCCAGATCAAGATTTCCTCCAAGGGAAAGTGATGAGTCCCATAGCCATTCTGATATGGTGAGAGGATTGGTTCCTTCCATGGTCAGATGTAAGGGCTGAGCCATTCTGTCATGGTGAGAGGATTGGTTCCTTCCATGTCAGATATGAGTGTTGAGATGAGTAGCCATTCTGACGAGTAGGTCAGATGTAAGGGCTGAGCCATTCCGTCATGGTGAGAGGATTTCTTCCTTCCATGTCAGATATGAGTGCTGGCCATTCTGTCGAGTAGGACAGATGTAAGGGCAATTGCCATTGCTTGAATGGAGCTGCCTGGTGAGGTACCAGGAACACTTAGTCTAGGACTGAGTAGCCATTCTGATGTGATAGAGGGATTTGTTCCCACTTGATCAGATGTAAGGGCTAAACCATTCTGTCATGGCTAAAGGATTAATTTCCTTCCATGTCAGATGTGAGTGTTGGCTATTTCGACAAGCAGGTCGGATGTAAGGGCAACTACCATTCTCTAGGAGAATGGAGGCACCTGGTCAGTTACCAGGTAGCTTAGTTGAGGAGGACTGGGGGCCATTCTGATATGACTGTAGGATTGGTTCCTACAAGATCAAATGTGAGTGCACGCCCTTCCATCATTGTGAGCAGGATGTGTTCCCGCCTGGATGGATGTAAGTGTAGAACCCTTTCATCACTGTGAGCAAGATGTGTTCCCGCCTGGATGAATGTAAGTGCAGAAATCTTTCATCATTGTGAATAGGATGTGTTCCAGCCTGGATGAGAGTCTTTCATCATTGTGAGAAGGATGTAGTTCCGGCCTAGGTGGAAGAACAGAGTTCTTCCATCATTGTGAGCAGGATGTGGTTCTAGCCTAGATGAAAGTGAGGAAATTTTCCATCATTGTGAGCAAGATGTGGTTCTGGCCTGGGTGAAAGAATAGAGTTCTTTCATCATTGTGAGAAGGATGTGGCTCCAGCCTGGATGGAAGTGTAGAACTCTTCCATCATTGTGAGCAGGATGTGTTCCAGCCTAGATGGATATGAGTACTGTTCCTTTTTTACGAGTAGGTCAGATGTAAGTGCTAAAGCCTTTTCACAGATGATAGTAGTTGTGTCCTATCATGCTGGTGAATGTGAGTGTTGGGCCTTTTTAACGAGTAGGTCAGATATAAGTGCTAAAGAAGACCTGCATGGAGGCTAGGCCTACAACCAGCATGAAAAAGGGTTGGCTCTATAGAACTTCCTGTGATGAGAAGGATCGTGAGATAGCACCAGGGATGATCCAGATTGAGTGATGATCGAGATCCAGTGATGATAGCCAGCGATGATACAGATCGAGTGATGATCAAAGTCCAATGATGATGATCCAGCAGTGATGATCTAGATCGAGTGATGATCGAGATCCAGTGATGATAGCCAATGATGATCCAGATCCAGTGATGATGCCTCATGATGATCCAGATCCAGTGATGATGTCCCATGATGATCCAGATCGAGAGATGATACAAATCCGATGACTTGAAGACGAAGATGACTTGAAGACTCAAGAAGACCTGAGATGCAGATGATGGGATGATCCAGTTGATACAGAGAAGAAGACCAGTGTTGAAAATTGTGTCGAAAGAATACCTTCCTAGTTAAGAGGGAGTGTTGATGTATTTGTAACTTTGGAATGTATTCATCTATGTATCTTATGTATTGTAACCCGATGTTTATTCCGGGATGTATCTATAATGTAATTGAGTCATATTGTCATGCCCTGATGTTCCGATTGGGAGGATCAATAATGTAAATAAGTCATGTCAAGTCATAGTGAGTAACCCTCCGATTGTCTAAGGGTTAAAGTCCCCGCATTTCCGGGGCACTAGGGTTATTAGACTCTCCTAGTAGAGGTCGGCCCTGGTAAGGTTTTAGTCATGCTGGGTTTAGTATAAATAGAGAACTGGAGTCTCTATTTATCATACAACTCATACACACGCAAGTGTAGCGCATAGTTGAGGAAGGAGAAGACACTAGGGATAGTCAAGAAGAAGATTACTGATGTTGGGAGATCACTTACTGTTTTGGGGCTTTTACTGTTTTGGTGCTGATTCTATCTCTGAGGAAGTTGCGGGGTTTTCTCCTTTATGGTTTCCCCAAGGAAAAACATTGTGTTCATTGTCTCTTGTGTTTGATTGTTGTACTTGTTATTCTCTCAGTTAAAGATCCTAATAATGCTAGCTTAATGTTGAAAAACTAACATCTTGTCTCTAATCTCAGCAACTGTATTTGTTTAAATGAATTACATGAACATGGTGAATGCTTTGAATGAATGAATTTTGCTTCTGCTGTAGATTGTATTTTGCATCTGTATATATTTATGTTCAATGCATTTTTACTATGCCAATGTTCATGGGGCTTAGTTTCCCCGTTTAGATGATAGTAGCAACGCCTTGGTCACGTCCTTTCGAGTGGGAGGGACATGAAAGTGTCATATCAAATCATATGTTGTAGCATTGGGACTCAATGGGCCATGAAGAGCAGCTAACTGAGGAAGAATCAACCTCTATATTCAATAGCAAAGAGAAGTAGAAAAAACATTTTAAATTTTTTCTAAGTGTTGAATGTTGGTTGTGTCGGCTGAGTTAGCCGAATTTCAGATGACACATGTCAGTTGCGTTGGCTAAATAAAGCTGACGAGGGTCGCAGCGACCATTTTGGATGCATTTTCTGATTGGAGCCAATGAGAAGAAATACGGATAAATTTTCCAAAATTTCTCTAAGTATGGGAATTGCATGTCGGGATAAATTGGTCGAAGTCGAGTCGATGCATGTCGGTTGAGTTTGTCGAAGCAGAGCTGATGCATGTCGACATGAAAGGGAGATTTGATCTGACATGTGTCAGGTGGAAGTTGGGATTTTCACAGATGAGGAAGAAAGAAAATTTTCTGAAATTTTCTAAGTATTGAGAATCGGCAGAAATTAGTGAAGTTTGTCGATACGTCGGCTGGGTTCGGTAAGTTTTGTCGATACACATAGAAAAACTCATGGAGTTTCAACCGATATGTCGGCTAAGTTTCATCAATGACAGAGAGAAGATAGAAAAAATTTCAAAGATTTTCTAAGTATGGACATGTCGGGAAAAATAAAGGAATTCTGACGACGCGTGTCGGGTGAAAAGTTGAATTTTCATCGATGTATGTCGAGCGAAACGGAGGAATTTTGTCAATGCATGTCAAGCGAAAAGCTGAATTGTCACCAATGAAAAGAAGGAAGAAATTTTTTTCAAAATTTTCTAAGTGCCAAGATTTCCGCGTTGGCAAGAAAAGAGGAATTTTGTCGATGTGTCGGGTGAAATCGAAGAATTTTGCCCATATGTTGGCTAAGTTTCGCCAACGGACATTGGAAAAGTTTGCAAGTTTCAGCCAAAACACGTCGATTGGAAAGTCAAAAGTTTTCCGAAACGGTGGCAGTTTTGGAAAGTTTGTCGATCGAAAGAAAGTTTAGAATTTTTCTGAAACGGCGACAGGTTTGGAATTTTATTGATCAGATGAAAATGGAGAAGTTTGTCGATACGTGTCGAACAAATTTGGAAAATTTTGCTAACACGTCGGAAGGAAATCCGATCGGAGGAAAACGGAAAATTCGGTGAAACAAATATTTTTGTCAGGTTTTCTAGTGGTATTTACAGTTGCCAGAAAGTCGAAAATGGCGGGGAATTGAAGCACCAGATTAAGCAAAAAATGAAATATTTACAAAAAAAAATGAGGGCGCTGCCCTCAAATCGCCCTCTAGAAGCCACAAGGGGGAAATCCCCCTTGACCCCCATCGTCCCATTGAGACAGTCGTTATTTATGAAAAGAAAAGTCTGTGTGTTTGACAAGTTGTCAATATATGATTTTTCCAATGCAGGTAAGTAATGTATAAATTCTTGTGAATGTTATGCAACTAACAATTGTGTTTATTAACACAGTTTGCAGAATCATAGTTACCTTCAAAACCAGCATTCCACATAGTGCAGATTGAAGAAGATGGTTTTTGGTTGAGCCATGAGAACCTACGACATGTATGATGATGCACAGAAACCCAATATGTATGAGGGAGATGTTATGGGGGAAAACTTATGTGTGGGAAATGCTTAGACAGAGTCTAATGGGAGAAGATTTCAAGATACTCCCCCAGATTTTGCAGCCACCATGAGAAGCCTAAGGGTGGATATGAAAAGTTACAGGTTAGATAATGAGAGATTGGTCAAGGCTCAGGAGGAGTAGAATTAGTTGAATGCATCCATGTTGCAAAGTTTGATAGACATCCAGAGGCGCATGAACTCTGGGGACCGGGCAGTAAGACCAGAAGGAAGTAAAAGCACTGCCAGAAGAAGAAAGAGATCTCCTAGTGGGTCATATGACTCTGAAGGATCCACTAGTGTTTCAATTTCTTCTTCTCATAAGAATAAGAAAAAGAGGTGCTACCAGAACGGTTCACGTGATGAATTTAAGAAGGCAAGGTTGCCTAACTTTAATGGTGAGGTAAAGAACGGTTAAGAAGCTGAAACTTGGCTTCTTGGGATGAGAAAATATTTCCATGTCCGAGACTACTCTGGAAATATGAAGGCTAGGGTAGCCATATTCAACTTGACTGGAAGAGCATCCATATGGTGGGAGCACTTCAAGAAAGTAAAGAAGATTAATGAAAGGAAGATTGTGTGGAAACAGTTCCAGAAGTATTTCAAGCAGAAGTACCTCTCTGATGGGTACTATGATGATAATATCAAAGAATTCCATGAGCTGTGATTGGGACAGCAGACCATATAAGAGTATGCAAACAATTTATTGGAGCTATTAAGGTATTTCATGTACATCAAAGATGAAAAAGTGAAAATACAATGTTTCCTGAGTGGATTGCCTCAGTCTTGCAAAGACAGAATTGAGTTTTATGAACCTAGAACTCTGAAAGAAGCAATAAGGAAAGCTAAGTATTGCTATGAACAAAGTAAAGGAAAACCTGACTATCATAAGACATGGAAGGACAAAAAGAATCAGAAGTCTGACCAAAGGAGGAAAGGTTTCAAACCTTCTAACTTCATGAATCAACTAAAGTAGCCATCCCAAGCTGCGAGTAATCTAGATGGGGTGGTGCAAGAAAATCCACGAGATCCACAATAGAACAGATAACCACTCCAATGTTGGAAATGTGTAGGACCCCACATGCATAGGAATTTTCCACTTGAGGATGGGAATGCAAGGCCAGCTTACAATGTTCAGGAAGCTGAAACAGTGGGCCAAGTAGCAAGGGCCATCCCGAAGATTTATGCAGCACTGGAGGACTGCCAGGAAGATCACCAGTCAATTGTTGTTGAAGTTGCAGGTAAGATTGTTGAGCAATCTGTTTCTATTTTGATTGACCATGGTTCTACTCAAAGTTACATTACTCCTATAGTAGTGGAGATTTGTGCTTTTAAGAAAGTAAAGCATAGCAAATCTTGGTTATTTCAGCTTTCCATTGGAACTAAGAGAAATTTTAATGAAGTGGTAGAGAAATTTCCATTGGTTATGAATGGATTGGTCACTTGTGTAGATCTAAATATTCTACTACTTGGTTCCTATGATGTTCTCATTGGAATGGATTGGTTAGAAGCTCATAGGGTAAAGCTTGACTGTTATAATAAGACTATTGAATGCATGGATGAAGAAAGGAACCCAAAGTTGTAGAGGCATTCAAAAGGTGATTTCTGTGAGGCAGATTTCAGCAATTCAGTTGAATAAGTTCTGTAGGAAAGGTTGCCAGTTGTATGCAGCTCATATTTTGGAGGCAATAGAGAATGAAATGCCTAGGTTGGAGGAATTTCATGTGTCGCAAGAATTTAGGGATGTGTTTCCTAATGAGAGTCTAGGGCTTCCTCCAAAGAGAGACAATGATTTCACAATTGAACTTGTGTCAAGAGCAGTACCAGTTTCCAAGACACCCTACAGAATGACTACACTGAAAATGCTAGAGTTGAAGATGCAACTGCAAGAGTTGTTGGAGACGAAGTATATCAGGCTGAGTGTGTCTCCTTGGGGAGTCCCAGTTTTGTTTGTGAAGAAGAAAGATGGTACACTCAGGTTGTGTATTGATTACAGATAGTTGAACAAAGTTACTGTGAAGAACAAATATCCTTTGCGTAGGATTGATGACCTCTTTGGTCAAATGAGAGGAGCAAAGGTATTTTCCAAGCTTGATTTGAGGTTTGGTTACCATCAAGTAAGAATCAAGGATGAAGACATTCACAATATAGCCTTTAGAACAAGGTATGGACATTATGAGTTTGTAGTGGTACCATTTGGTCTCATAAATGCACCAGCTACATTTATGTGCCTTATGAATAGTGTCTTCAGCAAGTATTTGAACAAGTTTGTTCTTGTTTTCCTTGATGGCATTCTTATTTATTCTAAGAATGAGGAAGAGCATGAAGAACATCTGACATTGACATTGCAATTGCTCAGGGAGCATAAGTTGTATGCAAAGTTGAGCAAGTGTGACTTCTATAAAGATAGGATTCATTATTTGGGTCACCTTATCTCATATGAGGGCATATCTATAGACCCTGAGAATATTGAGGCCATTATGAATTGGCCTACTCCAAGAAATGTAACTGATGTAAGATCTTTTATGGGACTTGCAGGATACTACAGGAGATTCATTGAAGGATTCTCCAAGTTTGTACATCTAGTCACTTCTTTGCAAAAGAAGGGAATAAAGTTTGAATGGACACTGAGGTGTGAAGAAAGCTTCCAGTAGTTGAAGAATCTTCTCAAAAGTGCACCAATATTGAAGATTGCAGACCCAGACAAATATTTTGTGGTGTGTACCAATGCATGCGGTCAAGGGCTTGGAGGAGTCCTTATGTAAGACAACCACGTGGTATGTTATGAGTCAATAAAGTTGAAGGATCATGAGAATAACTATGCCACTCATGATCTAGAACTTGCATCCATAGTACATGCTCTCAATATGTGGAGGAATTACTTGATGGGCAGAATATTTGAGCTAAGGACAGACCATTGTGGTCTGAAGTGTTTATTTGATCAGCCCACGTTAAATGCTAGGAAAGTGAGATGGCTGGATTTTTTATGTGATTTTGATTTTTAAATAAAACACATAAAAGGGAAGGACAATAAGGTAGCTGATGCACTCAGTAGGAAGGTGTAGGAAATGCATGTGGAATCTCTTACTATTTTCCAATCATATTTGAGACAGTAGATTGGTACTCATACTGCTGAAGATGAAAAGTATGTGTAGGTAAAAGACAAGTTG
Organism: Pseudotsuga menziesii; assembly: GCA_001517045.1. NCBI lineage: Eukaryota > Viridiplantae > Streptophyta > Pinopsida > Pinales > Pinaceae > Pseudotsuga > Pseudotsuga menziesii. The sequence continues at coordinate 42,831 of LPNX010393086.1, forward strand.
CAGCAGCAAATCCTTGAAAATAAGTATGAGGGATATAAATTGGAAAAAGATAGACTTCTTACCTATAATAACATAATCTATATTCCAAATGTAGCAAATTTGACGAGAGTTGTTATGGATGAGATCCATCAAGCTCCATATTCTGGTCACCTAGGATATTAGAAGACAATTACTATAGCCAAAAAGCAATATTTTTTTCCAGGAATGAAAAAGGACATCGCTAAATATATTTCAAGGTGCATGAAATGTCATCAAGTGAAGGTTGAGCATCAACACCCAGCAGGTTTGTTGCTTGTGAAATTTGAATGCTTAACTTCTTAAAAAGACTTTTAAAATACAATTTAAAATACTTAATTGAAACAAATAAGCACATAAACAAGTATGCAAACCATAAAATTGTAGACAGCAGACAATAACGGAGTTCACCCCTCCTAGGCTACATCTCTCGACCACTTCCACTGAGAAGGCCAATCTTATTTAGTCTTCAAAAGCTTACATACATGAGTTCTAGAGATAATTTTTGAGTTATGTTAGTCAAACATAGAAACAGACTATACCACTATGTTCCTCATGAAAATATGAGAAAAATGAGCATAAACTCGACTATCTTTGACTAAGACCTCCTCTGGATCACATATCGATATTACTCCTGCATGCGTTGTACGAAATCGTACCTTTTTGTACCATCAACCTACGTGCCCATTTTCCAGCAACAAATCTGCATCAAAAATATATCCTTCGTTAACTGTTAAGTGACATGGTCATGACTCATTGGTAGAGAGTTGCGCTGATATAGGGGAGGTCCCGATGTCAAACCCATGGGCCTCGTCTCCCTCCTTTTAATGTGGTAACAATAGGTATATGGTGGAGTTGGCTCTTAGTGGTGTTTGTTGTTGGTTCCACGATCTTGGCCTCGATGTTGGTTGTTAGTTCCACGATGTTCTTTTGGATCCACGATCCATGCTCTATGTTTTTGGCCTCGTTTTTAGCTAGAATAACGTTACACATGGGGCTGATGGCTTAGCCCTCGGCCCGCCTCTTTTGGTAAATATCAAACGAATCAACTTTAAATAGAAGTTGCATCCTATATGATTAAGAAACAACTGTGGGAACCATGGTTAGGTGGATGGTGTAGAGACGTTGGTGGAGGTAGAGGTCCAGGGTTCGATCTTCCCTGATCCCATAATTTGTGGTAAACAAAACCATATGTGGCCAATCGGATCGCCACGTGGTGACCTTCAATTTGTCCACTTAGACTCCAACTAGATGCCACCTAGATGCCACATGTACATGCTCCCTGCCAACTAGATGCCATGTATCTGTCATGTGGTAGTATGAGACTGTGCTAGGTCACCAACTCTATTGACCGTTCATGCCACGTGACACCCTTTGGGTGTGCCATGTGGCCCCTTTTTTGCTACTTTTAACATGGTTTGCTTAAAGTTCAGAATTCAATAACTTTCTCATCCAAATGCCATTTTGTGTGAAATGAACGTCATCAGAAAGCTCTCGCTGAGCTCTACATTGTTGTAAGGTTCTGTTTGCATTTTGAATACTTTTATTTTGATCAATCATGGAGATCCTCCTAGATCATAAAAGAATATAAAATTATATTTTGGAATATTGAAAAGTAAAATAAAAATCCAAATTTTGAAAAATACATATAACAACTTAGTAATTTAATTAGTAAAATGATCATTAACAATAAAGAATTAAAATGATCATTAACAATAAAGTATTAAAATGATGTATTTGAAAAAATAGTTAGTATTAAAACAACTCATGATGAATTAATAATCAAATTTTGTCCATTTTTTGAGGTGAATCTTAATGGCAAACATACAAATTGTCCCCTATATTTGCATTGGTGTTCTTTGTAGATCCACTTAAAAGAATGAGAATTTTGGCATGTATTTAAATGACCAAATCAAAGATACATTGCATGGTATGAAACCCAACCATTGGTAAGGTAAGAAACACCTTCTTGGTATAAAAAGAGCAAACCTTAAACCGAAACAAAAATTACCTCTAACATTAGGAAACTACCATTACCCACCGACCTTGAGAATAATAAACTAACTAGCAAAGGGACTTGGTGAAAAAAAATGGTTCTTTCAAAATTTAAGCAAATAACACACCAAATTGCAATTGAAACATGCCACAATAGGCAATCTCAAATATTGAAAACATATCTTCAAAGAGTAAGAGATGATAAAGCACTTGTTAATAAGCACAAAAACATGAGGATATGAGTAGAATGGGAAATTATTTATCTATTAATTTAATTTTTTTTTATGATGTATAAAGCAACTAGATAACCTAACTCGCGTGGAATAATAATTCTTATTATATATAAACCAAATAACGTAGGAACTAACCTAGGGAGTACAAAATAATTTCCTTACAAC